>APFE030271561.1:0-12995 GCA_000404065.3 Pinus taeda | reverse complement strand
CTTGGCCCCTGACAATCTTTGCTGGCTTGATTTCCAAGTCATATTCTTGTAGTGTTGTAACCCAATTCGCCCTTTTTTTCTCCTAATTCCCTTTGGATTAGTAATTGTCTTACTGCTGAAAAAGGAACTATAACTTTTGTATGGGCTTTTAAAAGGAAGAGTATGTAATGTTTGACAGCTTTGTACATAGCAAAGGCTTGTTTTTCAACTTTTGAATAATTAAGTTCAGCACCTTAGAGATTTGAACTATAAAATGAAATTGGTGCTTCCAAGTTATGATCATTAATCTGAGTGAGTACTGGTGCATAAGATGAAGTGGACACGAGAGTCTACAGTATGAAATGATTAGAAAAATTAGGAGTGTTTAAAGCAGGGGCATTGATTATTCATTGTTTGATAGAGTCAAATGCTTCCTTTTCTGTAGATCCCCACCTAAACACCGAATTTTTCATAATCATGGTTTGCAATGGTAAAATAATCTGGGAAAAATCGGGAACAAATCTCTTAACAAAGTTAAGTTGACCTAAAAATGACTGCATGGATTTTTTGTTATGAGGGAATGGAATTTCAGAAATCTCTTTAACTCTATCCGGATCAATATAAATACCATCTTTGGAAACAACGAAGCCCAAGAGCTTTCCTTGATTAAGAGTAAAGAAGGATTTTTTGGGATTGAGTGAAATACCATACCTTCTGCAGCATTCAAAGATTTGATTTAAATCATGTAAATGATTAGATCTTTTTTTGGAGAATACAGTAATATCATCTAAATAGACAACTATTGTTTTATTGATCAATCCTTTGAAGGCTATATCCATTGCTCTTTGGAATGTAGCTCCTACGTTGATAAGTCCAAAAGGCATTTTTTGGTAAGCATAAGTTCCCCATTTTGTTCAGAAGGTAGTTTTGAGTCTGTCATCAGGATGGACCAAAGTTTGGTTATATCCTGAAAAACCATCTAAAAAGGACATTAACTCATAACCTGGTACTGAATGGAGTATCTGCTCCATGGTAGGTAATGGGAAATTATCTTTTTGGCTTGCTTTATTCAGATTTCTGAAATCTATGCAAATCCTTATGTCGCCATTTTTCTTTCTAACAAGCACCATATTGGAAACCCAGTTTGAATGCCGGACAGGAAAAATGATCTTAGCTTTCAAGAGTTTATTGAGTTCGGATTTTATTTGACTCTCTAAGTTAGGATGAATTTTCCTCAACTTCTGTTGGACTAGTTTTTGTTCAGAAAGCATTGGAATGGTATGCTGAATGATTGATGTATCGTATGTTTTTAAATCATCATATTTCCAAGTGAAGACATGTTTATTTTTTCTTAATAATATAATGAATACTAACCTTTCTTCCACAGAAATTCCTAATCCCAAATTTATGTTTTGAGTGTTTTTCTCAGTACCAAGGTTTATCAACTCAAATCTTAAAGTGAAACTTTGGAGTTTTGAATTGGTTACTTGTTTAAACCTGTCTTTAATATCATAGAGATCTTCAAGTTTAACCACTGGTTTTGGTATTGAGTTTTCTTCTTGCTTTTCCTTCATCTAGAGTTCATGATCGCTTTCATCAATGATTTGATCATCGTAGGACTTGTCGGAAGTCAAGAAACGTAAGATGTCTTCATCATGATTGAACACTCGCCAATTGGTGACATTGCCAAGAATTGATGGTCTAAAAATTAACTCTACTGAAAATCTATCCAAGCTATAATCTTCGGAAAGTAGGAGTTTAGAAGCAACATTGGCTAGCAAGTCACCTGCTGCATTCTGGGATCTAGGAATAGGTGAAATATTGAATGCTAAAAATTGAGATATAAGTTCCTGGACCAAAGACTGATAGTGCTTGAGGTGACTAGAAATACAATGAATTGTATTTCTAACTTGTTTTATGACAATCTCTGAATCACCAAACACTTTCAATATTGAACTTTAAGACCAATAGCTTTGTATAGTCCTTGGACTAAGGCCTCATACTCAAATGTATTATTTGTGCATTCGAATTCCAACCTACAAGACAACATAGTTTTTTCTCCCTCAGGGCTAACTAAAATAAACCCTGCTCCTGATCCTTCACTGGATTTAGATCCGTCAAAGTATAAAGACCAAAATAAAGAATTATCAACAATTTTATTTACACTGTTCTCAGCAATATTTCCACATCTTGATCTATCGGTTTGTGAAAAAATTTCGATTTGGGATGTGCAATTATTTACTGAGAAAGGAGATGGTTGGGCAGTATAATTGCCAAAGAATGATTCATAAGAGTAATCCCCCAAAATATTATTATTAAATGCTATTGGTTAATTCTCTTGTTCAAATTCAGTGACAGTATGGGTCATATGTTTCTCTCGATTGATTTTAATTTGATTTGGCTTTCCCTTGTAGGGTAGCCACATATGGGACCAATCGGTAGAAATATACCCATGGAGTTTCTCAGACCAATCCCTACTCAAGATTAAACCATAAAACTCAGGTATATCAGTGATTAAGATATCAATTCTTTGAACTACTCGTGGATCAGTCGATAACCTGATAGTTACAGAGTTGATTTCCCCTAAAACCTGGACCTTGGTTCTATCCAACTGCACAATGTGAATTGCAGACTTTTGGGGTTCAATGTTCAGTTTGGAACAAACTAAAGCTGGAATTATATTAGAGGATGCCCCTGAGTCAATTAAACAATTGTGTAGATTTCGATTATAGATCTCATAGGTTAAGAAGAAAGGGGGAGTATGGGAATTTGATCTATCTCCAATTAAAATCGTATCAGTGTCTTCAACCCTACCAAAAGGTGGTTGAACTAAATCATTTGTAGCTTTAGAACTAGGAAGAGGCGAAGAAGGAACTACATTTAGTTCCTTAAGAAGCAATTTATGCTGATGTTTTAGTTTGCTAAGTTCAAACATGGTGATGTTTGCCTTAGTCTTCTTCATATCATCAACAATATTGTAATCCATTGAATCCGATACTACCAATGTTTTAGATGTTGAAGGTATATTTGAGGATGATGGTTGGTTTTGAGGTAATGTTGTGGCCGGCTTCTTTGTGGGTACCTTTTCCTTTGCAGTAGTAGTACCTACACCCCTTTTCTCTGAACTTGCCTGAACAGGTTCAGGGGAACTTTTACTCCTGGTAGTCACAGGAAAAGCTTCTTGTTCATTTTCTGTGTCGGAGTTAGGTAATATGAAGTCCCACATTCCATGGCATTCGACAACTTCCTCTTCTTCGAATTCATCGGATGGTGAAATTGTTTCATCTTCTTCTTCCTCTTCAGGATCTGAATCTGCATTAGATATCACATTTGGTGGTTTTGACTCATGTTTCTTAAAATTCCTAAATGGTTTCTTTTTTGAAGTTTCTACCACTTGTTTTTTGATTTCAACCATTTCATTTGACAATGTTTTGAGGACCTTTTGTAGACCCTCCATACCGTATGGATCTTTAGGGGTTTTCTTCTTTGAATCATTTTTAAAAGAAACTCTTTTGGATTTCCTATCTTCGAGAGCAGCTTTTTTTCTAAAGCAATAATGCGTTTTTCCACAGCGAGCGCTTCTTTCATGTTTTCGGCTAAAGTTGTTTCCCAGCCCTATCTACAAAAATGGCTATATTTGAAGGTAGGGCTGTAATATACCACTCGCTTCTGATTTTCTCACTTGGCTTGGAGTCAGTAGGGATTTTATTCAAGAGTTTATTGAATCGGGAGTTAAACTCCTTGATAGGTTCTCTAGATTCAATCCTTAGATTTGAAAGATCATTAATCAGTGTTGCTAAAGATCTATCATCGCCATACTTGGTAAGAAACTGCTCCTGAAAGATATTCCAGCTAGTAATGGATCCGGAGGGGTAAGGAAAAATACCAAGACCCAACTAATCCTTGTAAAGTGTAGGGGAAAAGCCTAACGACAACATCTTCTTCTGTCACTCCTTTTAGATTAACTGATAACATGAAATTGTTAATATGTTCTTTGGCCAATGTTCCAGCATTTGGATTAAAATTTTGGTAACCACTTCTCAGGATAATCAGGTAATGGATGCACTGGTGCAGGCATAGTGACTGCACCAGGACTGTTCCATGGATTCTGAGCCATCTTGGAAGTAACAACGATTACTGATGGAGTTCCAGGTGTTTGGCACGGAGTTGGTGTTGAAGATTGAATAGATTGTGATGTTGAAGTTGGTGATCCCTGTTGAACAACAATATGTAATGGGGAGTGGATGTTTGACTTCGCACTGGAGAGGATGAGATGGAGGAAGATGAAAAGGTCTCACTACCAGATCCTTCAGTGTTCTTTTTAGCCTTTTTTTTTTTAGTAAAGGCAACTCAGCAGGCTCAATGCCGAGTTTTTCGCTTTGAAGTTTGGTGAGAGGGTGAGGTAGATGGAATTGCGAAGTCTCACTGCCTTGAGATACTTCAGATTTCTGAGGTGATATGGAAAAGCCTTGAAGTTTCTGGATGAGAGACTAAACTTCAAGGGACTCAGGACTTAATCGTTTTGAAGTATGATGGGGTTGAGCAATGGTAGTTGATCCCTCTTCTTCTCGTTTGGATACTGGTATTTCAAAATGCAAACGGGAGGTCCGAGGTCAGGTGGAGGGAGATTTACTCTGATAATGGTCTATAGATTTTGATTTACTCGCCATTCATAGTTCATGCCCTCCTTCTAGCGCCAAAAATGTTGATGCCTCGAAAATCGTTGCATCAACATCGGGGAAAACCACTCGGTCCAGACCTTAATGCAGCTCCTTTTCTGTTTGGGATGGCGGCTCCAACTGGATATAATGGGACCAGTTTCCTAATGATGAATAAAAAGGGGATGGATGAGTGACTGGTTTCCTAATAAGTGATAATGGATGGATGACTTAATCTAAAAAAGCAAAAATACAAACAACTATTTTATCCCACGAAATTTCTATTCTTAAGTGCAACGTTTGATAATCTTTGTTCATCAATAGGCATATAGATGACTCTATTTCAATAAACATAGACATTCATTCATACAATAATTGCTTTGTTCAAATAGTTGAACAAAGTAATTAATAAAACATTGTTACACTTGTATTTTATATATTATTGATATATGTATGATTAAAAGAAAAGCATCCTGTAAACATCCAATAGTGGAAACTATAAAGAATGATGTTGAAACACATGCGTATATTCAATAATAGCAAGAATAATCAAATAACAATTCACATAAAAAGAATGAATTCATACATAGATAGTAGTACCATATGAGCTGCAAATCATTCCCAACATCAATCACAATTCAAATTCCTTCTTTTAACTCAGAGATACTTTTAAATAAAGGCAGTAGTGCACATCCACATAAAAGCTTCATTGTCAAAAATTGGAATAATTGGCCCAATATTTATAAAAAAATATACTTGAAGTACAGTAGTGCAAATTCAGGTTTAAGTCATATACAAAAACTCAGGACCCTTTCTAAATACATGAAAGGGTCTATAAATACTTAATTAAACTAACTAACTACAAAATTAAAATGGTATTAAATTGGTATAACTTGATCTTGAATATCTCATCTACAGCAATCTGGTAGTCGGTAGAATGATTCATCACTCTGGTTGTTTTCCCTTTGATCTGAGTTGGCATATTGCTAGCATCGGTTCCACTTCTTGAGGGCGGCTGAGACGAGAATTGAGCTAAGGCGAATATGTGGCATCATGTATATCGGGAATGATACACCCGATTGCATCTGTTAGGCACTTGAAGGCGGCTCTCTGGCTGTATGGTTTTACTAGGAACAACCAATAGGTGTCCCAAGTTAAACTTTTAATACCTGTGATCAATCTCCCATTCTTTTCCAGCTCTTGATAACATGATTGCTCCAATGTTTTAGCCGATAGTAATTTACCTGGTGTACATTGAGAGATCATATTAGATAAATAGAGAGTATTATTAATTAATTCAATCAAATTACTTGTGGATAATTTGCATCTAGAAACTTCTCTCTCTGCCTTCATCAATTGGGACTGCCATTCCAAGAATAGGATTTCTTTATGTGATTCTAGGATTTTAGGCAAATTTGTTGCCTGTCCCTCACTAGAGTCATGCCAAGTAAGAAAATCTGTTAAGGTCTCATCGGCCTGCTCTAAGTCCTGTCTAGCATCGACTGATTTATCGATTATTGATGTTGTTATGTCACACAGGGGTTCAACTTGAGCAATTTTATGACACAATAGTCTTATTTGTGTTACTAGTGCCTTATTAATCTGTAGTGCTTCTACCCTTAAATCGGCAGGCTGCGGAAGACTCTTGAACTTATCTATTTGAAGTGATAATTGAGCAATTTTCACATATTTTGTCTTTACCATTAGTTCATTCATTGTCTTCAATTTTTCCAATGCCTCCGATAATTCTTTCTACCTTTGAATCGCACTCGAATCTACCCTCTATTTCTCTTCAAGTAGTTGCTTGTTTAGTTGATTATTTAACTGTTGCTGCCTTAACAATTGTTGTTCTAATTGTTCTGCTTTCTACTGTGCCTCCGATAGCTGTGTCTATAACAAAGTAATTGCCTGGTCATTTTTTCAAATTACTCACTTCCGATGCCTTGTCCATGGTGGCCGCTGAATAGGCTCCAACATACTGGGACAACTTTGTTAGGTCATCGGAAGGATCGAACTCCTCCTTCCAAACTACGTTGACTGTCACTGTTTGTTCAGGGAACAGGGAAGGTTGATCAATCCTTCTTCTTTTCCGTTGTCGCTTTACTACGGCCCTGTGTTTTTGGCTGTAAAAGACATCCAATGGAGGTATATCCTCCACTTACAAAATGATTTGATCCCAAGGATCTTTCAGAATTATTTCTAAGTCTATACTAGGGGGTAGGCCACTGGTTCCTTCGCTTAGAACCTGTTTTGATGTTGTATCCTGTGTATTAGTTGCTTTGGATGTATCGGCATCTTTTTAGCTTTCCAGATTGCTTATGATTAAGTTGAATTGTTGCCATTCTTGGAGCAATCTCGGGTCAATCTGGGTATTGACATTCACATCCTTGCTTCTCTTATCGTGCTTCTTTTTTAGTTCTTCCTCATGTATTTTCTCTTGCTCTTTCCTTCGTGCTTCCTCCTGTTCTTTCCTTTGTACTTCCTCTTGCTCTTTCCTCTAGAGTTCCTCCTGCTCTTTTCTCTGGAGTTCTTCAAAAATTTCTGATGTAGCAGGAGGTTCATTGGTAAGTCGTTGTTCAGGCTCACTTGATTGTGTCATCGGGGCAGTAGCTAGCAAATCTAGAGGCAAAGTTTGAAACCTCTGCTCTCTAAGTTTGTTAAATTCCACTAACCCGTCGTCATGATATCTCATTTTAGCTAGCGCTTGAACCTAAAATAATGACTCCGCCGAAGAGGATAGGTCATCAAACTCATCTTCTTTATGTTCAAACTTAGTGATTTTTGCCTGTTCCAGTACATTATAGACGATTTTCCTTGGATCAAATCGTCTGCTAGGAAGAGTGGTGAGATTCAGTATATTTTTCTTTTTTTCTTCTTTCTCTGCATGCTTATAATCATGCAGAGTGTAAACGCCACACCTTAGAGGAAAAGGAGGCCAAACTTGCTTCTTTGAATTCCTTAGAGTCTTGGTAGCCCCTGCAAATGTAAGCTGATATGCTTTCTCTCTAGCCAATAGTTTGCCGGGTATGTACAAGGGGAGAACATGAGGTCTGGCATGACTGCCGAAAACTCTTATATATGTAACTTTATCCTCTCCGAACCAATTTCCTAGGGCTGTCAAGTCAATCTCTGCTTGTGAGGAAATCTTAGGAGCAGGTTTGTCAAAAATTGCATAGTAAATGGGCAACATAAATCCATTGCAAACTTTGATATAGGTGGTGCTTATAATGGGCTTTCCACAACTTCTGGTGATAGATATGAATCGGCATGGGGTCCTGTGGAGTCCATCTCCACCCCAGCACAGGAAATTCAGAGTTAAAACAAAGAGTATCTAAGATGTAGGCACTAAAATAAAATGGAGGAATAAACATATCAGTAATGCGGGTTTTGTTTTTGAACTCAAGAATAGCAGTTGCTAACTTATCAGATAATATATTTCTCTAATCCATTATTTCGCTATTGACTGTTGCTTCCATTAAAGGTACCATCTCTATTGAGAATTTTGAGCAATCATGCAACCCCCAAATCCTACACATCATCGCTCTAGCATAACAATAAGTAGAACAAAAGGAATCGATAGAGTACTTACCCGAGGACTCATGCTTGTGTTTCGCAGGGTTCTGTCTCCATTCCCGTATAGGTGCTGATTCAGTTTCATTTTCATCTCTGAACTTCTCCAGAAATGCTTTGTTATACTTCTTCTCTGGTTCAGGCAAATGGTACATTTGTCTCAAATCATTGGGTTGAAATGAACCGAAGACTCTCCCATCGACTGTACAAAATGTTCTGTTTGTAATCAGGATTTCCTCAACTGCCCACCTTACTACATCTGTGTATGGAAGAATTTTCTCTCGAGCCGCTATCCGGTGTAAGTAAGAATTGGCTAATTCCTTTAGGGTAGTCTCGGACTTCCGGTTTGAGCCTGTTGTAGCTTGTACTGATGTTTCTTGAGGCTCTTCAGCTTCAACCAAATTATAGATGCTCTGCCCACTAGTATTACCGAGACCAAGGCATGTAGTGTCTTAGATCAATCCTTTTTTACTTGGTCCCGGATCGGCGGTATGTTGTCCTGTTACTGCGAAAGCTGAAGCTGTTCCGAATTTCTTAGACTTATTCCCCATTTGGCCTAAATTCACTACTTCGGAGGAGCTCTGCGCAAGAAATAAAATGAACGTAACGCAGAAAATAGGTGGTGTAAACCAAATATGAAAGAGTTATATCAATCAATGAATAATGGAGGATTAAAATAATACTATCGTGGATACAATCTCTGAAGAGATTTTGGCATAATTGCTCCATTAATTGGCCATTTAAACCTATCAATCATTTAAATGCTCATGATATCGTTTATTCGCCGAATAATTCATTTAAGCGTGGCTTTGATTTTTTGGCGGTTGATCGCAAGTGAATCACTATCGGGAATAGAAAGGCTTTTAATAATAATTTAACATAATATACCCAAGCCTTATCATTCCTTTTTTAAATTCGCGCTTAGCTTTATCACAATCGGAGATCAGAGGAATGCTTGAGTAGTTTCATTTGTGTCATTGCGAAATCCCAGATTGCCGATAGCGATAATGCCAATTCGCATCGGGAGTTAAGAAGGGTGACTTTTGTTGCATGCATGTTATATTCCCCGATCGCCGATAGCGATATCGCATCGGAGCAAAGAGAGGGGGCATTTTGTTACAATCCCTTACCTTCCCGATATCCAATAGTTATTCGCGCTTGTCGCATCGAGGCAAACCAATGGGTCTTTTTGTTATGCATCCTTTGTTATTGCGATATGTGATCTTGCGATCGCTTTATTGCATTAATAAAGAATTATTCATTTATTTTTGTAAGACCGATTTGTGTTCATTCAAAAGGTTTATAATGTTTTGTTTCTTATTCGGACCTTTTGAGGAATGATAAGTTGATACCAATTTTATCTAAAATGGACCCATTTCATATTATAGTTTGAAGGTAAAATTTTATGAAATGGGGGGTTGTTGTACAGCACAACAGGATGCTGGAACCAAGTTTCTACACCCAAAGATTAGTGTAATGTTGTTTTATGCCCTAAACCTGCCTTCACGGAAATTGATAAGCCTTTTAGGGATTATCGATATTATTAGTGTTAGTATTTACATCTTGCCATCAATGATCAAAAATCCTCTTTTTCATATCATGTTATGGTCCCACTTAGGAATTTGTGTCATTCCTCTAGGTCATCATTCAAAAATTTATTCACTGATGGTAGCCCTAGTAAAAAAACATCACTCTCCCTTAAATTTCATTACTTGTTGGCACACTGTCATACCTTACTGAATGTACATTAGTCATGAGGTCAAAGTCATCATGTCATCATATCAGTCATGACATCACCAATTCTAGTCAGTCATGGTTACCATTAGGTCCTAGGGTTTTCAAGGTCTAATAACACACCATTTCCATTGCATAATGTCAGCAAGTCTCGTAGTGATCAAATAACATCTCTTCACTATCTGAGGATGATTTGTAAACAAAAAATCTTGTTTCAGCATGTAATTTTGATTTTAAATGTAATATTTTTTATTTTACACTATGTAATTTTATGTCTTTCAAATGTAATAAGCACATGATTTCCAAGCTACTAATTTAGAGTTCCAAAATGCCAAAGGACCAAACAATCAAAGGACAAAGCGTTCTCAATGTATATCAAGTGAGCAATTTGTGAAAGAAAAATTCAAGTGTAAAGGTATAGTTTCCAAGAGTAAGGTGAATGACAAAAGGAAGAAAGTGGGTCCCAAGGCCCAAATCATCAATTTCATGAAGTATAAAGGCCACCAAGACGTCAAAAACAAATACATTTTCACTCTCAAAGGTTGAGCTCACACTCCCTTGGTTCAAAAATTTGATTTTCCAGGTTTAAAGGAAAAGAAATTCTTGGCATTGCACTTAGGAGGGAGGCGTTGTGCTTAGAGCAATGGTTGCTGCCTTTTATGACACAGGCACTATGCTTCTGGGCAAGAAGCTGCACTTTTTCCTAGTGAGCCCCAGAGCACCAAAATGCCTCAAAAGTCTCTCAAAACTTCAACAAATTCTTGTTTCCTCTTCTACCAAGTAAGTCACACAAATTTTCCACCTCTTTGTACTCCTAAACAAAATTTTTTTTAGTATTTTGGTTCCTAAGAAAAATTGGCACTTGGGTAAGTGATAAAAACCTAAATCCATCCCTTTCCCAACTTTTTTGCCCGTATACCCTACAACACCTTCCTAAATCACTATTAAGCCCATCCCTACCCCTACACTATCATTTCCTAGTCCCTAAACCCTTTTCCCATAAAACCCTAAGACCTAGGTTTCCAAAAGTCCTAGGCAACCACTACCATAAACTTGTAATTTAATTATCATTCTAAACTCCCTTGACATTTTCACCTCCTATCAGCTCTTACAGCTCCATAATCCCTCCCCTCATCTCCTCAAATTTTTATAGACCTATCCCTATTCCCTAGACCTATTTCCACTTCCCATTCCCACCCACCTTATTGTTTCTAGGAAAACTAGTGTCTTTTCAATCGACTAGCCCTCTCGGTTTGGTAGCTACCCTAGAAACAATAGTTTAAATAAATTTGTGATTTCTTCTATGTATAATAGATAAGAGAAAGACAATGGAACCAACCTGGATCTTTCGCTTAACTCCTTTCTTGATCTCTCTCCCCCTTGACAGAGCTTGCAACTCCTCTTCATACTTATTCCACTTGGAGAGTACCTGTAGAAACACAGTAACAAAGAACCGTCAAAGCATATTGATCTATTATATCATAATCATTACGGAATTAGAAATATAATGAACATACAATGGCATTCACAAATAATAACATTCACAATTACACAGTTATATGGAAGAAAACTCAAAGAACTTTATTATATAAAAGGGAGAATTAAAACCCAGTTGCCTGATCCAGCATCATCCTCCCAGCATGAAGCCCTCTTCACCTCATGAAATAGCAAGATCACACCAACAATACAATGCTCTTTCTCAAATACAAACTATCAGCACTTCCTTGCAAATTACAATATTCCAACCTCTAGATCTTTTAGATGAGGGATCCATTTATAGATGTGTGCAAGGGTGTGAGTCATATCTGGGTTTTTGATTAGTGTCATTCCACTAGTTGCATTTGGTTCCACTTGGAGATTTCTTGGATCTCTTACTCATCCCTGGGTGAATTCAGAGAGGCAATTGTCATAGGAGAAGTTTCTAGAAGATTCCATGAGCATCCACTTAGCAAACTGTCTCGGACATTTGTCCATCCTTGCTCATCGCACCCTACAGAAGGCCTCATTACTATGCATTACACCTGGCTAGTGTAGAAGTCAGTATGCATCGCACCTTGACAGTGGAGCAATCAGTGTGGTCTAGTTTAGGCCAATTCTGGATGGTTTTTCAGATGGAATTTTTGGGGAATGATGTAATCAGTTGACCATGTTCTTTTAGGGTATGAAACAACACTTTTATGGGTTGAAGAGCCTTATTTTATCGACATATAAGATTGGGGTTGAAGTGCCCAAATATGTCTATAACAGTTGCCCCCTAAAGCATGAAGTCATAAATCTTTGATGTCGGGTGAAATGCTTTATCATGAGGATCTGAGGTTTCGAACTCGAAGGTGACCTGTATAAGATACAAAACAATACATCATAATAATATAATTTTCATGATCTAGCTGAGGCGAGCATTTCCATGCTCAACTTTATAAATTCATTTCATGTACATAGAAAAGATAGTCGTCTGCATATGCAGACTGGTGATTCTTCAAATGTAGAGTCCATCCTTAGCTCAGATGACCATCTGTGCAGCTTCTTTGTACATTTGATGTCTTTATATCCCTGAATATATTGCAGCCCGGATGGATGAAACTAGATCCAGTGTCTTCAAACTCGTTCAATCTTCACCCGATGTACAAGTCGATCCATGTGAAGAGACTTTCTGAAGTCAAACATGGAAAGACATCGCCTGATTACTAGCCAATAATGTGAGATGTTAACAGACGTGAGAGGAATCACCAATAATGATAATGATCCTCAAGGAACTACAGTAAAATTCATGTGGTGTGCATATATGATCTGATTTCAAACACCACGCAAAATCTTTTGGTCGAATTCCATTGATTTCAACCTATCGCCGGAAGTGAGAAACTTTCCATTGAGGCATGCAAGCTTCAAAGTACTGAAAGGGGTGTTTCTAAGTCAACTTCTTTGATAATGAGCTAATGTCGACAAGAAGTGACCCATCTTAGGAGGGCCTTAATGTATCCCACATCTACGACACGAAATGAAGCAAATGATTTTCTGGAAGTGAAAATGATCTGACAACACAAGGTTCAGGAATGG
>APFE030271552.1:3639-33160 GCA_000404065.3 Pinus taeda | reverse complement strand
TTTTGTTCTCATCATGAGTTTCTTTTACTACCCTTTCACCATTAGTGACCATTTCTTGTAGCAACTTATTCAAATTTATCTTCAATTCTTCCATCTTATCATCCGTGCCATCCATTTTAGCGTCCATGCCATTCATCTTAGCTTCCATGCCATTCTTTAAACCATCCATCTTAGCTTCCACACCATACATCTTAGCTTCTACATCATTCTTGAAACCATCCATCTTAGATTCTGTTAATTTTTGTGCGAGTGACATTTGTTGCACTTGGTCTCGTAATTTTGATATATCATGTTGCATTTCTTCCTCTTCTTCATGAGTCATGCTAGAGATTTCAGGTTTCTTACTAGGTGTTTGCATTTTCTTTCCTCGGGGCATCAATTACTGATAATAATACTTTACTATGCCCTTTGAATTCCTTCAAACTAATTTTTCAAACCAAGTTTATGCACAAAAAAAAAACTACACACCTTTTTTCACTTTGTAGGAGCTCAATATTGAATTTGATTTATATCTGTAATTTCAGATCATCTAGTTTTGAAATTGCAACCTGTAGTAGCCTTCTGTATGCTCTTTCAAATGCCACCAGTTTGATCAAATTTAGATTATCCAAGGCAGAGTTATGCACAATCTCCCAGGATGACCTGACTATAAACCTTTCCAGAAGAGTGAACTTGTATGAAGTGCCACGTGTGACTGTTTTTACCTTAGTATTTGAAAAATATACACACAAAACTACAGTTCGTCCTCTTTCTGTAACTTCTTACGAAATTTCAATCTGATGCTCAAAACAAAAGTTATGACGATTTTCCCCCAGTCACCTATTTGGAAAGAAATTCGGGGGTTTGCAAAAAGGTCAACTTCCTCATATCATATCTCCACAAATATAGTGCGAAACGCTTTGAAATTTTGACTCGAGGTTCATAACGATTTCGTCCCAAATGGGTTTTTTAAGCGTCTAAAAAGTCACAAAAAAAAAAAAAAAAAAAAAGAATATATATATATAGATAATATATATATATATATATAATATATATATATAATATATATATATATATATATATTATATATATATATATAATATATAATATATATAATATATAAATATATATATAAAATAAAATAAAAATAAATAAAAATAAAAATAAAATAAAAATAAAAATATAATATATATATATATATATATTATATATAGTGCAAATTCCACGATGACCTGTTTGGAGCAACGAAACCCTAGAAATTCAAAGCTCTGATACCAAATGTTATGAAACCAACTCATAAAAAGATAGAAAAGATAGTTGAACGCCTTAGAATTCAGCCTCTCCGAGGGGCAACCTCCTTTACATTACACAAATGAACAATTCTTGGATTATTCAAATGACAAAACCTCCTTTCTATATATAGGAGTCTAAGGGGTCACAATATAACCAAGCTGACCTAACAATAATAATATAAAGGCACATAAATAACAATAGAGTGATTCTATGGGACACAGTAATAACAATATGGGGACAATAGGGGCACAACAATATTAATAAGGGACACAACTACAATAGTAATGGGGGCATCACTAGTATTATAGGGACCTAAGATATAGACCTATGGCTACTCCAATGATCACCAGCTGGAAGAATGTTGATGCATCATAAGATAAAGACGTTGATCCCACCTTGTACATGTAACTTATTGGGTCCCTCATGTATTTGGTTACTAGGAAAAACATTTGTTATGTTGTCAACATCCTCAGTCAGTTCATGGTGGAACCCAAGAGGGCACACTAGGTAGCAACCAAACATGTTCTCAGGTATATACAAGGAACATTCCAACATGGAATATTGTACACCCAAGGCAATGAAATCAGGCTGAGTGGGTTCACTGATGCAGATTAGGCTGGAAGTTCAGTAGATCAAAAAAGTACAACTAGTTACTATTTCAACATTGGATCAAGAATGACCTCCTGGTGTAGTAGAAAACATAGATCCGTGGCTTTGAGCTCAATTGAAGTAGAATACATGGCATCTAGCACAACTTTGTGCGAAGCCATATGACTTAGGAAATTGATTGTGAATCTATTCAGGAGAAGGATGGAAGTGACTAGGATTCTCTCTGAGAATCCAATATTTCATGATAGGTTGAAGTACATTGATATCATGTGTCACTTTGTCAGAGATGTAGAAATTTTTCTACAAATCAACTACCTTTGATAACATGTAGAAATTCCCACTGTAGATCAACAGATTATGCAATATACTAAAACACAATACAAGATCTACTTCTACAACACTTTGTGGAAGCTTAATCAATTTGAGCATGATCAATGAGAACACATATAACTGCGAATGAGAAGCAATCACACATAACACAGAAGAAATAACCCGGGGAAAGCCTCAGCCTAAAACCCCAACCCTATATTATCATACAAGTGGAAATATAGTCTGGATTACAAAAAGAATCAGCTCACAAGCTATCATGCTCTTTCTATAATCCCTCTGCTGCTCATAGACAGTCAAAGGCCTCTCTCAAACCTTCTCCTCTGCCCTCCAAGCCTCCTATTTCTTTGCGCAATTTTCCTTGGAGTCCAGTGCAGCCACTTGTGTGAATTGGCCTCTTCACACACTCACTAACCTCTGATCCAACTGCGCAACCCTGAAGGAGATAAATCCTTCTCCCTGGATGAGTTTCCTTTATAGGAAAAATCCATCCAATTGATAGTACACTGTCCCTCCTCTGATCTCAACTGGATCTCTGTCTGAACTAACATGCATGAGTTATTCATGAGAGAAGATTCAGTTATCTGAAGTGCAACAGTTATATGCAAGCATGCATTAACTAACTGAACTCACATTAATTTAAACAAATTGTTTAAATCAATCTAATTGGACTTGACTCAGTTAATTGAGCCAACTAATTACAACTCAAATTAGAACTCATCCTTATCTCTTTAACCGATGGATAAATTCCTCAATTATGGAGAAATTGTTGCATGTCCTCACATAGACTTCATGTTTGATTTTTCACAACTAATTAACTCATGGTGAATTAATTTATTTATTTCCAAATAGTTGTTAAGTTCAAATTCGAATTTTACTTCCTATGTTTAGTCCAGGGACTGACTAAAATAGGAATCGATACTGAACTACTAAAAATAGAATGTTATTTTTAGCACTTCCATTTTTCATTCCCTGTTGCTCAATCTAGCACTAGTACCCAAACTTCTATTTATAGTAGTGCTATTTTTAGCATTTCTTGTTGCCATTTTCAACACTTCCTCTCAATAATAAACGCATTCAACTCAAATCTGATCCTATACCTTTGGAATGTTCTGCATGAAACACTTCTACCAAGTGTGGTTTCTCCAACAACTCTAGAAACAAAAAAAAACTCCCAACTAACCTCTCTATTGGGCTAGAATCATACTCTGATGTTGAAGCTTTACCTGCTATTGACAAGTGCTCCCTCTCTGACATCTAATCTGTTGCAACACTCCATGCATCTCGGCATCGTTTCACATCTCTTTGTGCCATCCTGCACTGGTGCAACACTCTTGTGCCTCTCACATTGTTGCAGCCTACTAGCTCTACATAGTCTTGGGACTCCTGCATTGTAGCTCTCTCTGCCACTCCATCCACATTCTCTACCCACTCAACCAGTCCTGCTACTCCTTGTCGGGGCTCCTGTAGCAAATTTGAATCAAAGAGGTTGGGTACCTCAAGGATCTTGCCTCTATTCCAGCCTTCTTGGGACGATCACTCCACATCGCCCCACCTCCTACCTGGAGGTATGGATGCATGTGATCCCTCTACCAACCTGGCTCGAAATTTCCCCCTACTGGAGGTCTCTGCATGAGTAGATGTCTCTACTCGATCTCCTCTTAGCTTTTCTAGTTGTGGCTACTCCACAACCTCCTGAAGTTGCTTCACCAATCGTGTCTCCTCCACAATCGTCTGAGACTTCTTCTGGCGTTGCATGTTGAGAGGTAATGTACTCTCCCTCTCAACCACCAAGTCTCCATCAGTTGAATTTCTCCTTAAGGCTTTGCATGCATCTTGAACCTCAAGAGAATACAGGTTCTTGACCCGTGAACCGATTTGCTTCACCTGTCTAGCGTTGATATGTCAATGGAAAATCTTTCCCTTACTAGAGACTACATCATAGCCTTTGTCTTCCAGCATCGCAATCGACACCAATTTTTTCTTTAGTCCTGGTACATACTTGACATCGGTCAAGGTAATGTGAGCTCCATGCTCCCTCTAAAAAACAATCGTGCCTACACCTGAGACACTATAGTTTTCATCATTACCCATCACTATGAGTATCTGTAGATATTTATCCTCCAAGATATTGAACAAACTCTTGTTGCTGGTCATGTGGAAAGAAGCTCCACTGTCAAGAAACCAACCAATTCCCACCATGGATGAAACCATGCATGCGAACAATGTGAAATCCAACTTGAACTGTGAGGCCAGTTCCTCACCTTTCTGATCCTTCTAGGGATCCCTTCTTGGATTTCCTCAGTGGACAATTTGCAGCAAAATGGCCCACCTCATGAAAACAAAATAATCGCACTTTCGATTTGTCAAACTTCTTCCCACCTTGGGAAGAACTGGATTGGGAAAGAGAATCCTTCTCCTTCCCCTTCTTTGCTTTACTTGCTAAGGCATAGTTTTCTTTATCCTCCATGGATGAAGAACCATCTTTGGTGCTTCTTCTTATCTCCTCCTGCATTAGATCCGACCGAAGTCGTTCCCAATCTGGCAATTTCTCTCTTCCATTAACCGAGTCCTGGTAGCTATGCCAGCTCTTAGAAAGATCGAGGAGTGCAAGACTCACCATTTCATCATCAGTTGTCGCGATCCCTACACTTCCAAGCTCATCCCTGCATGTGGTGAGTTTGTTCAGATACGTAGAGATTGTGTCGCCCTTTTCACACTTGATCTTCCGAAGCTTGTCCTTTAGCGCCATCTTCCTCTGATCGTTTTTATTTTGATATAGATCTTTCAATGTTTTCCACATTGAAAATGGTGTCTCCTTCCCATGGAGGCTCGAGACAATGTGGTCTCGAACTCCCTCCAGGAGGATTCTTTTTGCTCTAGCCACACATTTCTTCCATTCCACCAGTTGAGTAGCACCATTCAGCTTGGGGACTTCTTGATCAATGAAGTCCTTTAGACTGTTATCCTCTAATACTGCTTCCATGCAATCCTTCCAGGCTATAAAATTCGAGCCGCCATCAAAGGCATACTCGAGTCTTAAACCACTGAACACCATAGGTGAAATAGAGACGTGATAAGAACTAGATTTCTATATTAAGGAATCACAAACTTCAAACTTCTCCCTTCTTGTATATTGTTCTTCCTTGATCACCTTTGCTCCGATACCATGTAGAAATTTTTCTACAAATCATCTACCTCTGACACCATGTATAAATTCCCACTGTAGATCAACAAATTATGCAATATACTAAAACACAATACAAGATCTACTTCTACAACACTTTGCAGAAGCTTAATCAATTTGAGCACGATCAATGAGAACAGATATAACTAAGAATGAGAAGTAATCATACATAACACAGAAGAAATAACTCAGGGAAAGCCTCAACCTAAAACCCCAACTCTATATTATCATACAAGTGGAAATATAGTCTGGATTACAAAAAGAATCAGCTCACAATCTATCCTTCTCTCTCTGCAATCCTTCTCATAGATAGTCAAAGGCCTCTCTCAAACCTTCTCCTCTGCCCTCCAAGCCTCCTATTTCTTTCCACAATTTTTCTTGGGGTCTAGTGCAGCCACTTGTGTGAATTGGCCTCTTCACACACTCACTAACCTCTTATCCAACTGCGCAATCCTGAAGGAGATAAATCCTTCTCCATGGATGAGTTTCCTTTATAGGAAAAATTCATCCAACTGATAGTACATTGTCCCTCCTCTGATCTCAATTAGGTCTCTGTTCGAACTGACATGCATGAGTTATTCATGAGAGAATATTCAGTTATCTGAAGTGCAGTAGTTATATGCAAGCATGCATTAACTAACTAAACTCGCATTAATTTAAATAAACTGTTTAAATCAATCTAAGTAGACTTGACTCAGTTAACTGAGCCAACTAATTACAACTCAAATTAGAACTCATCCTTATCTCTTTAACTGTTGGATAAATTCCTTAATTAATGGAGAAATTGTTGCATGTCCTCACATAGACTTCATGTTTGATTTTTCACAACTAATTAACTCATGGTGAATTAATTTATTTATTTTCAAATAACTGTTAAGTTCAAATTCGAATTTTACTTCCTATGTTTAGTCGAGGGACTGACTAAAATAGGAATCCATCCTGAACTGCTAAAAATATAATGCTATTTTTAGCACTTCCATTTTTCATTACCTGTTTCTCAATCCAGCACTAGTACCCAAATTGCTATTTATAGCAGTGCTACTTTTAGCACTTCTATTTTTATCATTTCTTGTTGCCATTTTCAACAAGAGATTGTGTCCAACGAGGGGCAGTACAGTTGAGGTACACTCCTACAAGAGAACAGGTGGCAGACATCCTCACCAAGGCTCTAGGAAGAACAAAGATTGTTTATTTCAGGGAAAAGATGGGGATGGTGAAGAATCCATTTCAGTAACATAAATGGATAAGTATCGAGAGTTGTAGTGCATCAGTTAGTAGTGGCAGTGCTATGGGTAGAATAATGTAGCATGTTGAGAGGAAGCTACAGTATAGATGTAGCAGTGGCAATGGCAGTGTCATGGGAAGCAGTACAGGAAGAAACAGTGCAGTGGATGTGGGGTAGCATGCAGGGCATCAACACAGAGGACCGATGCAGAGAATCAGTGTGATGCTTCTATGGTGAAGCATTGCTAGAGCACATTCCTCACTAAGAGGGAGTGTTGATTTTGGGTAGCATCAAATGTGCTCTAGCCTTAAAATTTAGTGAGAGGCTAAGGCAAATGAGATCTCCAAGACCCAAAAATTGTTTGGACAAATTCCACCCAAATGAGGACTTATTAAAATAATTAATATTTTTAATGGGTTTCTAAGTCTCAACTTAGGAAAATAAAAATATTAATGGGCATTAATAAAGATAAGGGTGAGAAGTTTCTACGAGACAAGGATCAAGTTTGTTTTAATCTTAGTTGTTGATTAGAGACTTAATCTCGATCGTTGATTCATTAACAGGAAAAGTATAAGAGAAGAATTAAGGATCATTTGGAGACAGATCGATGGATACTCAGTATCCCAAGGAAAATTGATTCTCAAAGAGAAGGAGTTCGATTTCAAAGGGAAATTTGCAGGGTGGAGGAAGAGGAGGGCATCAACATGGTCACTAAATAAGGAGGAGGTGATGTAGGGGCATTGAGAGACAATGCAGAGGGAGACATAGTCTAGGGGAGACACATTCCTCATGCAGGCTAACACAGAGGGGCGCAGAACCACGCAGAGTGACGCATAAGTGACACAGAAGTGGGAGAAGAGTCTCTAGTGTGTCAGAAAGTTTCCAGGGGAAAGTCTTAGGTGTTTTCTCTTAGTTTCTCTGTAAAATCATTCCTTGTCAAGTGATTGTTGCTAAAGATTAATAAAACCCTCATCTATTGCACCAGTTTTCCCACATTGGGTTTTTCTGGGGACAATTGTCCAAAACCAACTATGTTGATGTCATGGTTCTTGTGCATGTAAATCGTTGTTATTTTCTCTGTTTATTTATGTGATAACTGCAGTAGAATTCATTTTAATGTTTGCTGAAGGGATTTCATAAATAACTTATTGTGAAAAATAAGTAGGTGAAATAAATCAGTTGCTGCAGTAGAATTTTGGGTTAGAAATTTTCACACTTTTCCTAAGTTGATTTTAGAACCTACATGTGCTGTCATTTCAAGCCCCTTACTGTCGTCCGATTGTTTGATTTGTTATTTTATGTTTTCTCTAAGTTTCACATCCTTCTAAGTCAATGTTATCTTGTCCATGGTTAGGTGAACTCATAGCTTTTCTTGACTTAGAAACTATCCTTTGTTACCATGCACACACACAAAAAGCACAAAAAAGAAAACAAAAGCAAGACAAAACACCCTTTAAGGAAAAAGCGCACTTCAAGTTGATGAAGACTTGATCTTGTGTTGAGTGCACCCCTTCAGGCTGAAGAAGTGTGCCCTCCTTGAGCGTTTTGATTCAACACGAAGACATGCACCCTTCTAGAGTGCATGCATGAGCTCACTTGTTGCACGTCGGCACACCCCTAGAAAATAGGAGCCCGCTTAGCTTCCCTTAACTAACTCATTCACTTGTCGAAAACTGATGAGCATGCATGATAAAATGTTTCATGTAATCTCTTTTAAATTAATCGAACTAACTATTCATTCTCATCTAGGTTGGGCGCGCGTTTTTGGATCAAGAAAATCTTTGCTGATCTACATTCCATGTAAGTTTTGCATGTCAAATATATTGGTTGCCTTTCATGATTTTGTTGTTGATTTTTCTTTCCTTGTTGGTGTTTCTTTTCTTTTTAGTTTATTTACTGGAATTTATGTTCAATATTGCATCTACAAGTGTTAATTTTCTTTCACAAGCTGTTACTCTATGGCTTTTCCTTGACTTTTCACATCCTAATCATGATTGCAAAAACATCCATAAAATCTTGTAGATATTTCCTCTTCACATTTTTATCATTCAATCTTGATGCTATACTTGTCCTTGAACCATTATGTGGCAAAGCAAACTTCTAGAAGTTGAATCCCCAACTAAATCAAAAAAATGTGCCCAGAAAAGACAAGTTTTCCTCTATAGTGAACTCCTTCGACATGAAGAATTGCATCCTCCTTGAGTGCATGAGCACACCTAAAAGGCTTGAATTTTTTCCCTTCATCTCTTCATCATGCGCCAGTGCACCCTCCTTGTCCTTAACCACATGAGCACACCTTGAAGGCCTAAAGGCCTGAATATTCGTTCCTTCATCTCTTCGGGGTGCTCTAGTGCACCCTCTTAGTCTCCTTAAGTGCACCTTGAAGGTCCAAATGTTTCTCCTTCATGCTTCGTCAGTGTGCCCTACACCCTTAATTTTTTCCCTCTCTTGCTTGATCGCATAAGCGCACTTCGAATACCCGAATGACCCTTGAACTTTCTTTTTTCTTTGAAAGTACGCCTTCCTTGTTTGCATGTATATTTCTTGACCATGCAAGTAGATATGTGCCATCATTGACAAGATTATATTCTCAGTTACATTTGATGGCTCTTTGAATATGATTTTCTAAGTTGTTGCTCGTAATAGTTAGGATATTTCATAAATTTAATCATTGACGTCATGAGTGTGCTTCCACAAATAGGTGTTCAAGTTATAGCTATTGTTACTCTTTCATCATCTGTTGGAATCATGCCTCCCATTACATGTAAAGTGGCCTCCAAACAAGCTTCAGAGGTAATCATTGAAGAAGCAGTTGAAGTGATAAAGCCTACAATTCCCATCTATGCAGGTACATAGTGCTTCACAGATGAGTTTATTGAGGTCACATGGAATGACATAAAAGGCACATTCATGTAGAAAAAATTCATGGAAAACTTGGAGTATTTGCAAGTATACATCAATATCAAGTGTTCCAGAATGCATAGGATCACATGCACATTCCCCAATCATCCCTTATGCATAAGTGATTGAGTTTATTATTACACCCATGGATGATTCTCATCTCATGCTTCGTAGTGAAAGCAGTGGTCGAATCGCCACCTATTATGGAGAGGCCATGCATACTTACTATAATATGTAAAGGGCCGCAAAATATGCAAATAATGACTTCTACATCATATGGGCCAATCTCGACATGAGTGACATCACCAAATCTTAGTGTCGAGATCCTGCTAAGTTTCATCACCGCCCATCCACATTTTATCCAACCAATATTCTTAAAGATGTATATTAATATCTCATTGCTGTGTGTTGTCAGTTGCATGGGCGAAAGAACACCAAGGTGTTTGAGGAAAACTGGATATATATGCTCAACATGGTGGTTACATGTGGTAAGATATTGAATTGGGTAGATATATTTTCATTTGATTTGTAACATTATGTGGGGTAGGTAAAGGAATCTATGAGGTAAAACTAGGCACCATAATTCTATATGTCTACATTTATATTAGACAGGACCTGTGCACATTATGCTTTCCCAGGAATGTATTGTAACTAGAACCCGTAGAACAAGTTTCCAGTCCACTTCCACTACAGAGTGTTGTAAAAATCAAGCTTCTAAGGCACATATGATAGGTTAGCAGAGCATTTCTTTGAATTCATATTCCATATGATATATGAGATTGATCCTCCTTGCATGACCAATCAGGTGAAAGAATCACTACATGATATCACAGATTGTTTTGCAAAGCCTGATGGTACATAGATCATATACTTTGTATGTCATATTTTCCCTCACATAATGTCATGATATGTGACTAATAAAGTGTTCTTGAAAGAAGTATCATATCATTTGGAAAAATGGTTGTCAGGAGTCCTTCATAGAAGGGAGAAAGCCCTTTGGCCTACCTTCCCTTTGAGGATCATATTGTATGAATTGAAAAGCCACGTGGAAACAAGTGGAGAATTACAAGAGTTGGATCACTTGCACTTTGTAGTTAAATACTTTCATGGATATGATCCTAGGAGAGTGTGCAGATGACATTGTGAAAGGATTGGTTTTATTTGGGGATATTCATCAATGTCTACTGCATAAGATGAGAAGGTGAAGAACTAGTATAATGTAGTTAGAAAGACACATCCAGGATTTTAGGCTGATTCACCCCAAGATCCACCAAATTAAAATGTGCAGGAACAAGAGACATCACAGGTAACCCCTAAAGCAAAGAGTATAACTCCCAGGAAAAGGGTCAATCATGATTCGATAGGAGAAAGTAGCAGGAAATGGAAAGTCGATCCTTTCAACACTGGATCTATTCAAGATGAAAAGGATAATAGAGAGTTATAAGAAGATGAGAAGAGGAAGAAATATGAGTTTCTTAGGAAGCAACATGAAGAGGAAGAGGAAATGATGACATATGAAGAGGAACAACAAAGGTAGTCCCAGGAAGAGGAAGCATCACAAAGACCGGAGGAAGAACAACTAACTCAGGATATAGAGGAAGATGACACCATCCAACAAATGGATGATGAACTAGGCTCTCTAGAAGAATCTCCTCCCATAGGTGGCCATATCCCATTTCGAAAAATGGGAATCACACTTGCACCAAAAGATAGATTCATGGATGTGTGCAATGTCACATTTGATCAACTCAAGAATTGGATTGTGTGGGAGAGGCAGAGATATTTCTGAAATGATCCTCAAAATCTTGTCTCGGTATCAACATAGAATTTCATAACTACTAGTACGAGAAGGAATACCAGGGAAATCATGGTTGAAAATGTTGTTTTCACTACAAACACACGAGACAAATATGAATATTTGTTGAATGAGAATGCACGATTAAAGAGTGAGCTCGTTGCAGTGAAGTAACAAGAAGCACATCTTGTTGCGGAGAATCAACAATTATCTTTACACAACATCAATTCCATAGAATGGCAGCTAGCCATGTAGGAGTAACTGGGGCCAATGGAGGACACCATGGCATAATTATATGGTGAGATGTTACTTATACAACAAGTGGTGGCTCCCCTCATTGGAATTTAGAAGAAAGAACAAGAAGTTTTGAAGCTCATGACAGTGGAAAGTAGAGTGGTTGATCAACTTCAGGAATGGGTTTCCAAGTGTCTGAATGTTCCACCATAGTTGGTTATAAAGGATAGGATTTCTGATGAAATGGATTCAGTGCAGCTAAGATTCCACCATCTTGGAGAACACGCGACTAACACCATTTCCTTGTATGCTCATATACACAATGGTTTTGAGTCTCTAGCACAAAAACATGGGATGGATTTAGTAGTATCACTTGAAGAAATTATAGGGAGGGAAATCATCTTTCAGTAGATCAAGAAATACATATAACGGATTAAGAAAGCATCAAAACATGAAGGCTTAGATATCACCAAAGACATTATTCTAAAATATTCCATCGCACCAGTCAAAGCGCACATGAAACTTGCATGGCTATGCAATAATTTGCAATCAAGATCCAAGGCCATATTGATAGACGCACTGGAGCTGAATATGTGGTATGCAATGGAATTTTTGGTTCAGGTCAAATTCATCTCCACAAAGTTCATAGCATGGCACACATACATCACCAATGAGCCCCATGATCCCCATGAGGAAGCAAATGATTTGTCAATTTGATAAGAATTTGTGCTATTATCAACTTTGTCTCCTATAGCCACCATCTCATATGTAATTTTTATTGTGTAATAATTTGTATGTAATGAAGTCCAAGAGACACATGTGGAATAAGAATAGCCACATATGGAATGTAAAAAGTCATGTATAGAATATGAAAATTTATAGGAGTTGAAAGGTCATGATGAAGCTCAAAAGTCATTGTCATTATTTCTAAATAGCTCCTCATAACTCAATCTAGGGGCTTGGGTTCTTCGAGTCTTACCTTGGCTTCTCTTGTTGTGCATAGGAGATAGATCAATCTTTGGAGAAGAAAGTCGTGGCTTCATTTTCCACTACTGGATCTAATCTTTCATATATGTAACAATGCACTTGGGATCTTTCATTCATAATCAAAAGCTCTATGATTTGAAACTTCTTCATACATGTATCTTGGATGTAATAGTACTATTCATGTTATGTTTATGGTATATGTTGGTTTAATTACATACCAAATCTAATGAACTACTTCGTTACTTAGATATGGTTATTGTTGAATACATGGTGTTATGCTTTCAGTATTGTTGTTTATTGTGTGGAATAATATTAAGGTAATCAACAAGCCTTTCTCTTCATTCCTGGGACCCATTTTAGGATAATACTATTGCTTCCCTAACTGGAGGTTCGTTTTCCTTTACTAGTCGTGCAAGTTCCCTGTGAATCTTACATTTGGTGTCACCCAAAAATTACATACTTTTTGTCCCAAAGAGCTCTTCAGATCTCTTTTGTTTATATTGTAACCAAGGCATATCTTTGAAACCTTTCCAATGGTGGCCGAACCATACAGTTGGATGGGACTCCTACACCAAATGGTGTGAGATCTAATTGGGACTTCACATCGGGGAGATTCCGTTACATTTTGGAAGCATCCAACGCCATCAGCAAGTTAATAAACCCTAGATCAGATTTGAATTATAAAACCCTAGAAAGATGAAAATCCCTAACCCTATTTTGGTTGTTCCCTCTACAAAAACCCTAACAATCGAATTAAAACATAGTAGGGTTTGAAAATACTATAGTGTAAAAATAATCTAGGTATATGGTAAAACCCTAGCAAGGGTTGAAGTGAATAAACCTTGGGAATTGAAAGCCAAAACAATAGAGATAATGTTTTCAATAAAAACAATGTTTAATAACTAAAACCGTAGAGTTTCACCCTCTGAGAATACATGGAACCCTAGATTAACAATATTGACATCATGCTCCTATATTTGTGTTTTTTTCTTGGCTATACTTGGTGGTGAAAATTGTAAGCACATAAAGGAAGCAAGATAAGAAGGATATAAACACTCATGCTTGTTGATGATGAGCATGATTGAAGGAGGGAACTGTAAGGAACCTAAAGTAATTGATGTTAACAAGTTCATTGAAGATTAAAAGAGTAAGAATGCATCATTTAATTTTCTAAAAGAATCTTTTTTATGAAGCATGGAATCATAGAAGAACGCATATGAAAGTAGAAGACTTAAAATATACATGATTAAGTTGCTTTGGAAACAGTCATCTAGCTTACATGATTGATAATATTTGGATCATTTTTCATATCACTATTCATTTAGTATTTTCTAAATGTTAGAGGTATTCATGTTGCAAAAATGATTATTGAGATCCTCCGATGAGAACCATCATTTAGGAAAAGTTATTGGAAAAAGCATTATGACATGATTGAGTATATTCCATATAGAAGGATGAAGGCATGCAAATGATTGTGTTGTAGTTCGAAATGCATACTTGAATTCTTTCTAAGGATAAAAGTAAACTCATTCAAGGAAAATATGACTAGATAAGCCATGTATAAGAAATAAACAAGGTATAATTCATTTATATAAGAAATTTTTAGAAAGAGTTGGTTATAAGAGCATAAGAAGTCTTCCATATACATGGAAAAAAGGAGTTTGATATGCTTATATCAAGACATTGTCTCAAAATAGCTTGGAAAATATGATCATGTTTATCAACATCGAATGTAGTCTCTGGAATAAAGAAAGGGAGTAAATGATGACAACTCCAAAGAATATATTATAGCTTGGAAATCAATCTTGATCCACAGGCACTCTAATTATTGTATGGAGAAAAATTCATATGGAGATGAATCATGCAAACAGATGTTTATCTGGAAGAACTCAAGTAATTTAATGCTTTGATGAGAAGGGCCATCATAACAAGGTAAGTCTGGTATTTAACATATTGATATTGGTTATCTAGTTAACATATTGTTTTGTTACCTGGTAAGATATTGCAGGAATGAATGATGACAACTGAGGCAAGTTCAACTATGGGTGTTGAACTCAATTCAAAAAACATATGAATTAAGTATATGATTTTGGAAATTTAAGGTGTTCCCATTATCACCTTGGGGTTGAAAGGTAGCAGTGAAAGAAGATAACCTGACGTTCATCAACAACATCACTTTCATGAGGGAGTGTTTACCACCTTGAAGTTTGACAAAGCGCAACATAATGCCTCCATTGATGATGGTCGAAGAGGAAAGTGATGTGAAATTTTGATGGCCTAAACCATGTCGGAACACTGAAGGAAAAGGATGGCTCTAGAATCCAAGGGAAGGAATAAAATCTCAACATAATGAGATGAAAGGGATAGAGGGAGCCACACAACTATCTCCTTGAAGAACTAGTAGTTGATACACTTATGGAAACAAGCTAGAAAACTTGTGGTTAAGACTTCCCAAATGAAAGGAAATCAAGAATATCCTCTATATTTGAGAGGGAGTAAAGGAGTCTCCTTGAATGCTTAAGAAGGAGCAAGTATTTATTTCCTAATCAAGAGGAAATAGGGATGTCCTTCATGTGTCATGCACTTGACCAAGACTAATAGCCATAAGTCTAAGTGAAGGCCATGGAGAGATAATGGTGGAGGATTAGATAACCATCTTTGGTTTCCTTAAGGATAGACAATTCAAGATAAGAAATGTATTGACACTCTTTATGGATTAGATAGGTATCCAAGACAAGAGTTTCCAAAAATGACCGATATTCTTTAAGGATTGGGAATCCAAGATAAGAATAGTCCTAAAAGGACATACCTAGTGAACATCCAGATGTGGTATGTGCCAAGAAGAGGTATTGTGGTATCTCACGTAAAGCCTCCCAACATTGTTCTCTTGTATATGAAATAGCTTGTCAAGTTAAGGTCCTATTATGTTGACATTGTTGGTCATGATGTTGATGCTTAAAGATGTTTTATCAGTTTGACTCTTCTTATGAGAATATTTCAATTTGAGAGTATCCATGTACCAAGTGTACAATTATGAAGACCTACATAGTTAAGGGAGAGTGTTGGAGAATGTAACTAGTTTTGGACTTCATAGTTTGTACCATTATGTATTTTATGTAAAAAGAAAAATAAAAGAAAGAGAAAAAATATTATCTTTTCTAGACAAGCATGTTCTTTGTGCTTCTAGGTTTTGAGTCAAATAGTCAAAGTTCTATTTTGGACCTATTGTGAAAGGAAATTAAATTTTCAAATGTAATTTTTGTGACAAAAATCCCTCTATATGCCAAGTCAGCCTTGCCTCAATGGACATGTCTATTCACACCCCCTCCAAACTATATAAATAGAGGGAAGATGGAGTTAATTTGGACACACACTTGGAAGTATTTAGTCTGAAATATCATAGAGATAAGGAAGAGATCAGGAAGGCTAGAGTCTGGAAGAAAGGGTTTCTTCTTGGAGTTAGGGTATCATCATGGGATCGGTGGGATTGTATGACATGTAACCTGTATAAAAAATGGCTCAGAGTTATGAGACATGGTTCAATAGTGATATTTGCAACAATTATGAAAAATCCAACTTATTCTTCAATATCTTAATCCATGACAATTAACCAATCTCATAGAAGGAATAAACATGCTAACACAGGATCTCGTTGGCTTGATGGTAAGGTTGGGGATAACCGTGAGACATTGTTGAAAACTACAACGAAGTATTGGAAATGTAAAGCCGACTTGGAGCAAGATTTGATGTATGATACAATCATTAATAAATGAATTGACAATAGTTTGAAATGTTAATATACATGGAAAAGGATATGTGAACCTTAGTTGGAAGAATGAGTCACCGCACCATTGAAAAGAAGAAGGCATGAGGTATGTATACTCTATTTTATATTGTAAGCTAAAGCATCTATATAGTCTTTAGGGTTTTTGCAAACATACTTTGTATGATATGAATCTAGGGTTTATAAATTTTACATTCGTGAAGGTTTTGAGTAACTAGGGTTCATAAACCCTAGGTCGGATTTGAATTAGAAAACCCTAGAAAGATGAAATACCCTAACCGTATTTTGGTTGTTCCCTCTATAGAATCCCTAGTAATATAAGTAAAACATATAGGGTTTGAAGATCAATATTGTGTAAGAATAATCAAGGGTATATTGTAAAACCCTAGAAAGGGTTGAAGTGAATAAACCATGGGACTTGAAAGTTGAAACCCTAGGGCTAATGCTTTCATTGAAAACAAGGGTTCTGTTGTTGTTGCTACAATACCCTCCAAAATTTTGGCTTACACCAAATTTAGGAGCCTACCTTAGTCTTTCATTTTGTCATTGCAAACATTGAAGTCCATTCCATGTGTTTTCTTTAAGTGTTTTGGTCCCTTTTGCAAGAAAATCAAAATGTGATATTTTCACATGCTAGTTGTCACATAATGTTTATAAGCTTGTTTTGGTGGTTTCAAGTGGCTATCCTTGTTTGAATGAGTTGATATAACCATGTAAACATTCATCACACTCATTCCCAAAGTTTCAAGCACTATTGTACAAGTGTCGTCACGGTCATCCGAAAGTGTATCTTTGGTATCGCACTTGTCATAAGCCGTCACAAAGTTGTCACACTGAAGGGAATGTGTGGTTAATGTGTCATGGATGATATATGTTGTTGTGTCATCAAGTGTTCTAAGTTTGTGTTCACATCGAGTCATGTAATTGATGACATCAATTCACTGATCCCACACTTAGCCAATTTTCAAAAATTCCCAACAACTTAGTCACATCTGGCCTTCCCCACCTGTGCATTGTGAAGTTCCAACCCTCAAGTTACAACCTTACCCCTTGACACTACACAATTCAAAGTCCTTACCTCCCAGGACTATGCACTACATAGTTCCAATGCTCAAGCCCGGACCTTGGCCCCCAGAATTGCGTAATCTAGCCCCCCTAGTCTGGCCTCAACTGTGCATTGTGTAGTCTCTGAGCTCATCCCTTGAGCTCCTGAGCTGTGCAATTGCATAGTTACCCAACCTCAAATGATTTACAGAACTGAGAAATAGGATGAACCAGTCCCCATCCCATTATCCTATCATACTAACCTCCCAGACTACGCAATTTCCTTCCTTAGTCTAGCCTGAACTACACATTGTGCAATCTCAAGGATCAAGCTTCACTCCTGAGCTCCTGAGCTATGAAATTGCACAATAACTAAGCCTCTCTCCCAGACTACAATCCATTTCTGGCTCAGTTAGTGGATAAATATGTACCATCTTAGACTAGGGGTTTATCATACTGATGTCATCTCATCATGAGTGAATTACAAATGCAGGTATCTTACCATACCATGACAGAGTGATGATGAAGGAGATGAAGAAGGAAAAAATTCTAAAGGACATATTTGTAGCTAATTATACAAGTTGATCAATTAAGATATGACAAAAGGGACACGAGTTTCTGACCACAGCTCAAGACTTAATATCATTGAAGACTCCTTACCTCTAGCCATAAGGAGGTGGATAGAAGAGCATCCTCAAAAAGACATGTAGCAAGCAGCAACAGAAGTGGCTTGACATTTCCGTGTCATTGAGAATTCCATGTCAGTAATGTCATGTCTTGTCATGTCATGAGTTGTCATATGCCACATCATTATTGTGTATTATGTAAATATTTTCAAAATGTATTGTAAAGTGGAAGTCCAAGGGACACATTTAGAATATGAAGAGTCATGTAAAATAGAAAAGTCATAGTAATTCAAAAAGTCATAAGGGTAGTCAAAGAGTCACTAGGAAGGTGAAGCATCACCTCATTGGTTATATATACACCAGCATTGTATGAGAAAAGGAATTTTCAACTTGACTCCTCCCGCAAAGCATTAGAGAGACAAGCTAGGTCTTTGGGGAGCAAGGAGTGGCTCCAATGCTCCACTATTGGAGATAGTGGTGTTCATTGTATACATGTGTCTTGGAAACTTTAATTAATATAAGAAGCCTAATGGCCGAAATGTTCTTCATGAATGGATTATGAATCTTTGTAAGACTATTTTGTGGATGTTTGTAGTTCATGTTTTATTTCATCTATGCTAAAGTCGTTGAACTATTTCAGTTATTTTAGTACTTATCATATTGAGAATGTTGTGTAATGGATATTATTGTTGTCACATCCTTGTGGACTATTCCACTAGTTATTATATAGATCTCTTATTGATTGGTTGTAATTATTGTTGTATCTTTGTGGACTATTGTGCTTGATGTTAGACAGAACCTTCTTGGTTATGTGTGTCGCTACTAGGGTGGTACTATTCCCTCTCTCTTAGAGGCTCACTTTCTTTTCTCCCTCCATAGTAGAAGAACCTTGACACACTTATCACTGAATATTCACCATGCATACTCACTTTTCAAAGACACATTTGCATTCCTCTCTTGTTGATAGTTAGGGCCAAGGAAAATCTTTAAGAAACCGGAAATTGGGCCATATTCCGGATGGGGCTTCTATCCCAAATGGTGGGGGCTTCTATCCCAAATGGTGTGAGGTCTAATTGGGACCACATATTAGGGAGACCCCTTGAATGTTGGTGAGTCTAGCACCGTCAACAGGTTCATAACTAAGACCATAGAGGTGCACCCTCTGAGAAGCCATGGAAACCTAGATTAAAAATATTCACATCATCCTCCTATCTTTATATATTTTGCTTGGTTTTACTTGTTGGTGAAAATTGCACGTACAGAAAGGAAGCAAGATAAGAAGGATAACAACACTCATGATTGTTTATGATGAGCATGATCGAAAGAGGGAGATGTAAGGACCCTAAAGGAATTGATGCTTACAAGTTCATTGATGATTAAAAGAGTAAGCATGCATCATTGCATTTTATAAAATAATCTTTGATATGAAGCATGACATCATAGAAGAAAGCATATGAAAGTAGAAGACTTGAAATCTACATGATACAATTGCTTTGGAGATAGTCATCCAACTGACAGGACTAAGAAGATTTTGATCATCTTGCTTATCACTATTAATTTAAGTATTTTCTAGATGTTAGAGGTAGTAATTTTGCAAAAAGGATCACCAAGATCCTTTGATGAGAACCATCATTTAGGAAAGGTTCTTGGAAGAAGAATTATGACATGACTGAATATATTCCATATGGAAGGATGAAGGCACACAAATGATCATGTTCTAGTTCGAAAGGCATAATTGAAGTCTTTCTAAGGATAAAAGTAAACTCATTCAAGGGAAATATGACTAGATAAGCCATGTATAAGAAAGAAAGAAATTAGATTCATTGTTATCATCCTATTTGGATCCCTAGGACTAGTACCTTTGAGTTGCTATAGTGTTGACCTTTTTACTTTTTCCTTTGACCATTTATTTTCCTAGTTTTACCCCCAACCACATGGAGGGAAGCTTATGAGTACGGTTGGAACCTTCCAACTGCACTTAGGAACCATATTTCGTGCGGTTATAACCAAAATCCTTCAATTTTGTGCATGCGGTTATGTTGGGCGCAACCTAACTTTGCCACATTTTGGGCAAAGATTCAAAATTTTGTGGAGTGCATAGTAGAAAGGATGTTGCGGAGTGCGAAGTGGACTATGCAGCGGAGCACAACAAGGACGCACATTAAACTCACCACGCAGTGTACGGCCTTTGTGGGGAAGCACTCCAATTTTGTAAAAAGCATATAATATTGTAAAAAATTAATGGTTTTGGACATATTCCCTTGTATTTCGGAAACCATGGTATTGGGTCCGTGTTAATGTAGTGATGCAATCCCTCGATGTAATAGTATATATAGGGATGAATAATAAATAAGGAAAGCATGATTGAATCCAAATCTATGTTTATGGTTGCATTTTCGTGAACTATGCTTCAGAGAAAAGGGGCAAGGCTTCACAAATGAGTGTGCAGAGGCCTGGGTCTACAGCTTAGTGCATAGACCATCTGCAGCTTAGTGCGCAGTCAACCTGCAGCTGTGTGCATAGGTGAAGAATTGTTTGTTGTAACAAATTCTCTATTATAAGAAATAGTTATTGTGGATGCAGTCCCACATTAGGATGAATCATGGTAAAATATGTGTCTTCATGGATTGATTTTCTTATTATCTGCATTTTATTTTAGTACTACGAATGTTGATGATATGTTTAAGTGATGAATGTAATTTTGTGAAGTAATATATAGGTACAAAGTAATTCATGAATGCCCAATAGTTCATAAGTGTTAAAGCATAAGAAAATACAAAATTTCCACAATGCAGTATCCCTCAAGGTTGCAAAAACTTGGTTCTACAACCTCCCATAGTCACTTTGGGTGAGATTACGACTTGCTTACAGGTTGTTTCTGAGAGGGCCAATGATTAAGGGTTTTTTTGGTGTGCAGTAAAGAATCAAACCTGGGTCAGCCCAACCCAAGCCAACAAATGGTTCCATTACCAGGACTGGGATCTGTTTGAAGGATATGTTTATGTGGCATCCGTTAAAGAAGGAAATCCAAGAGTAGGTAGAATAGAAGCAACGATAATTTGTAGAAAAAGAGAATAGAAACTCATTTTTCAACTAAAAGGTGGTTGGAGAAGTATGTTTTTGAAGATCAATACGAAATTTTCTTCAGTTCATTTCAAGTGGAGATACATGAGTGGATATCAAGGTTGACCAAAAGAAAGGAATGTTTTAAAGGAGACAAACCTAAGGAGTGGACTCTTGAACTGATGCAGTGACTCAAGAACACCGACTCTAGGATCTCAAGAGTTGTTGACTTCTGGATTGATAGCATCTTGGGAGGATTCATTACTAATTTTGTTGTAGATTCGATTGTGTCCTATATCAAAGAAAAACCAAAATTTTTCAAAGGACCATGCGGTAAGTTCTTAAGATCTCTAAAACTCTGGATTAAAATGATTTTTTATGAAAAGGGGATTTTACGAATGCAGTCATATTATTAGTTACTTATTTTTGGGAGAAGATCCAAAGAATAAACTAGAACAATGCGAAGTGGAAAAAGATAGAAAATAGACACTAGGAAGAGATCTCATGGCCAACATCCAAATAATTTTATATAAGATAACTATAGCCCTCTGTTGAGTGAGTATGAAAGTGAAGAAAACTACCCTGAGAACCCTGAAGTAACTCTACAGTATTCACCCTTCCAGCCTAAAATTTTGTCGAAGCCAGAATCAAGTAGTAATTAGGTGCTTTTTGGTTTCCCCATCTCCCTACCCCACCCCCCCTCCCTTACAAATCCCTCTCCCCCACACCCTACCCCCTCTAACCCCATCCCCTCACCTTACAAATCCCCTCCCCCACCCCCTCCCCCTCCAAGAAGATCTATGGTCAATTATATTAAGATACCTATCTTTAAAGGGACTAGATCAGAGGATCCATAATAGTTCTAGTTCTTATGTGAAGCAGTATGGACAATGAAGTAGGTTCATGATGAAACTATAAAGAAAGTGCAACTTGTTACAACATTCTAAGATAGAGCGCTGACATGGTACATCAAATATTCAAGAAATCAAATCAGATCTTTTGCATACATTAAAACAACGATGGTAAAAGAATTTAAGAATCCGAAGTCCAAGTCATAGTGTATCATAGAGTTAAAAGAAATCAAACAGAAGCCTACTAAGTCTGGTTGGGAATTTGATCAAATATTCAAGATAGTATTGGATTAGGTGAGCTTCAAAATAGCTCCGTAGCAACATAAAAAATGGTTTATAGTTGCTACTTCCACATATAAGATTTCCTTCGTCACAACAGAAGATAGAAACTCAAGCTGAAGCTTTAGAACTTGCGATGAAATTAGAGGCTTCACTTATAGGGGATACCAATGCATGTATGTAGTAGATACAGATTCAGTTGGAAAATTTGACTCTGCAAATACAAGATATGAAGAAAAGTAAGGAAGTTAGAGAATAAGTGTGGTGTACAAAGTGTAAATCAGAAGGTAATTCTAAAGAACAATTCCCTCCCTTTAGAAACTACATGGCCAGTGGAGTATTGAATCCTTTGATCTCAGATCCAAATTATGGTGTGAGATATGTAAAATTAGAGGTGAACATCATGTAGAAGATTGCTACCTATTGTAAAAGTATGTCCATACTCCAAGAAACTTATATTGAAAATTATGCAAATCAGTAAGGCATGATGAGAACAATTGTTGAACTTATGGATTGATGATGGAGCGTAGTATTAATGCTTATAGAATGAAAGCTGAATAACATGGACATGAAGGAAGTGGACATCACAATAGTCGAGGTAGTTATCCAGGAAGAGGTCGACATGGTGGAGCTGGTCAAGGTCATGGACAGATTATCTACTACAATTGCAGCCAGGCAGGTCACTTTGCAAGAGATTGTCATAATTCTACTACGACATGTAAGTATTGAAAATCATTTGATCATGTAACTGAGGAGGGTCTGGTACTTACAGAAGAAAAAAAATGCAAGAAACAAAAAATCAACAACCAACACAAAACATCCAAATTATGACTAGGGAACCAAGGACCAATGAACCTCGCATTAATATTGTAACAAGGAGTGGAGCTGTGACTGGAAATAATAAAGAAGATGGAAAAAAGGAAGCTGAAGCTACATGGGTTAGAAAGATTACTGAAACATCCCTTGTGTTTGATATTCAAAAGTAAAAAGAAGCCTTTATTGAAGTGAAGTGAAGCTTTATGGGAGCAGGAGCTTTGACATCTAGTGCACAACAAAATCAGAAGAATAGTTGTGGTGTATCATCTTCGACACAAATTCAAGCTCTAATAATACAGGAACAAGATGCAACACATAAAGTAGATACTTTAAAATATTTTCTTCAAACTTGTATGAAATTGTTGTGAGATCAAAGAGTTGTAGAAGGACTTCAGGAATTAATAAACTACTATGCATCTAAAGAATTAGCGCGGAGTGAAATGCGTAAAGCTAACAATTTACATAGACAAAAGAGAACTAGAAACGAAATGAGTCTTAGTGCATAAATAGGATAATATGACATGGACCAAGTTTTTTAGATCTAGGATTTGAAGCTAATGTACTAACAAATAAAACATGAGATTTAATGGGTAAACCGAAGTTGCAATGGTCGCCTATCCAACTAAGAATGGAGAATCATAAAAGATTGTTCCTCTAGGAACATTCTTAGTAATTACAGTGGACATTGAAGGGGTGCGCACTACTATTGATTTTGAAGTAATAGAAATTGTGGATGACAGTAACCCCTATCCTACATTACTTGATCTGGATTGGGAATTTTCCAACATGGCTATAGTCAACTTAAAGAAGAGGAAAATGATATTTGAAAGCAACAATATGAGAGTGATCATTCCCTTGGATCCATCAAAAGGAGCAAGGTGTATTGAACATTTATCAAATGACAACAAAAGAAAATTTATCAGATGGCAACAAAAGAAAATTTATCAGATGAAAACAAAAGGACAAGACTATGTTAACCTTATTGAAGGCAAGTTGAGTTGGTAGCATGATAGTTCATGTGCTTCAAATTCAGAAGAAGAAATGGAAAATTGGAAAAATAGGTTACATGAAGTACCTACGAGGAAATGTGCAAGAGTTACTAATGCAGTTCGTTGTATGAAAGTTGAGGTATGTGACTTACCTTTTTATGATGGTTTGGGTGATATAAATACTTTTCTCAAAGAATATGAAGAACAGGTACCAGAGTGGCAAATATTGTTAGCTCTGGATATAGCCCTAAGAGCCACTCCTACTAGATGGTGGGGTACACATAAGAAGAACATAGGAACTTGGAAAGAATGTTGAAGGTTGATATGGATAAGGTTTAGTCAGGTAGAAATAGAGTAAGTAGATAAAATGATGATGGTCAAACTGATCCTAGAGAAAACATCCATATTTACATGACAACATGGAAGGATATTCCATGAGAAGAATGGGTGCATGGATTTATCCATACATTAGAGAAAATTCCTCAAAAATGGTACCTGGAAATAGAACTTCAACATGGTACTGCGAGTTGGGAAGATATGGTTTATGGGTTTATGTTGACATTTAGCATTGAAGATGATTTTCCATGTATAGATTCAACCATTCAGATAGTTAAAAAGAAGATTTTTTAGAATGAAATTCCACTCACTTGGTAGCCTGATTGGTTTGCGTAGCTACAAAATATAATGGAATGCTACAACATCACTGCAGAAGAAGATGAAGACCCTCGCAATATTGACATAATAGAATCTGAAGGCTACTGCGAAGTGAATGGACCTAAGTTAGAAATGCCTGATAAAACAAAGAAATTGAAGACAAGGAAGGTGAATACAGGATTAGAAGAGGAGCTGAAGTTTGCAACGATAGGAGATTATTGGGATGATGAAATAGTCAGCAAAGTGACAAACCTTTTGCATGAATACTAGGAGTTATTTCCCACTAAGTTTTTAGATATGAAGGGCATAGTAGAAGATTTAGGAGTTATGAAGATTCCTCTAAAGCCTGATGCGAAGCCAGTTAAGAAAATGCCTTATAGACTGAATCCAAAGTACAAAGAAAAAGTGAAGAAAGCACTTGACAAAATGATAGCAAATGGAATCATTGAACCTATGGAAGAATCATAATGGGTAAGTCCTATGGTAGTACAAGAAAAGAAAACACAAGGAAAAATGAGGATTTTTGTTGACTTAAGGAAGTTAAATGATGCATGTCTACATGACCCATTCCCTACTCATTCCACTGATGAAGTATTAGACAATGCCGGAGATCAAGAAGCCTATTCATTTACAGATGGATTTTCAGGATACCATCAGATTAGAATTGCACCAGAGGATCGACATAAGACCACCTTTGCTATAGAATGGGGTTCATATTAGTATACAGTGATCCTTTTTGGATTGAAGAATTCCCCTACCATATTTTCAAGACTAGTGGTTGCAACTTTCAAAGAATATATTCACAAGTTTTAATAACTATACGTCAATGATTGGACAGTATTTGGGTTATTGAAGAAAAATGTTGTGAGCTTAAGACCGATGCTTGACACATGCAGGAAGTATCAAATTTATCTGAATATCAAAAAGTTCATATTCTGTGTACCTTTTGGTCTATTGTTGGGACATATTATTTATAAGCAAGGATTGATGGTGGATCCTGTGAAGATTACTATTATTGTGAATTTACCTCCACCAAAGAGATTGATACAGATTCACACCACATTGGGACATACAAGATATTACAGGAAATTCATTAAGGGATATGCATAAATCATTGTGCCTATGGAAAAATTGCTAAAGAAAGATGTAACATTCCTATCGAAACATTAAAGGAAAAGATGGTAACTACTCCTATCCTAGTATTTCCATATTGGAATAAGGAATTTCATGTTCATGTGGATGCTTCATGCATAGCTTTAGGAGTGGTATTGGAACAACCTAGTGTAGGAGAAATCGATCACCCTATAGATTTTGCAAGTAGGACATTGTCTAAAGCAGAAAAGAACTATACAACTATAGAAAGGGAAAGATTGGCTATGGTATATGCTTTAGAAAAGTTTAGACATTGGGATCACATTTCAAGATGTTCACAGATCACTTTGCACTAAAATATTTGGTCAGTAAGCCTATTTTAGGAGGAAAGATTTGCAGATGGCTATTATTATTTCAAGAGTATGACTTTGAGGTTGTTGTCAATCCAGGAAGACTAAATGTTGGACCTGATCATTTGTCAAGGTTAGAAATAGGAGAAGAACCAATGAATATAGAGGATAACCTTCCTAATGCGCAATTGTTTGCAATCGGGATAAAAAATGATCACTTCACTGATATTATTCAGTTCTTAACCACAGGATGGCCCCTTCAACATACACTACACAACATAAGAAAGAATTGGTGGTTAAGGCAACAAATTTTTCACTAATAGCATGACATTTGTATAAGATGGGACCAGATGAAATATTGTGCAGGTATGTTCCTCGGCAAGAAAGACAGAGAATTTTAACAAAATCTCATAGTGGCGCAGTTGGTGGACATTATGCAGGGAAAGCTACTGTGCAAAAAAATTTAAGGGCGGGATTATGGTGGCCTACACTACACAAAGATAAAAAGGAGTATTTTCAAGCTTGAGATGTCTACCAAAGAATAGGAAAGTCTTCAAGAAGAGATGAAATCCCATTAGTACCACAAGTAACATTGCAGGATTTTGATAAATGTGTTATTCATTTTGTTGGACCTATCAATCTACCAGGAAAAAGGACAAGTGTGATGTATATAATCATTGTGACTGATTATTTCACAAGGCAGGCCAAGGCACAACCAGTGAAGGATTGCAGCACAGAAACTGCTGCAAAGTTCATATTTGAATACATACTATCCAGAATTGGGTGTCCAAAGGTTTTGATCAGTGATCAAGGGTCACCTTTCTTCAATAAGACCATTGAAGCATTAACTGAGGAATTTCAAGTTTACCACCAAAAGAACACTTCTTATCATCCTTAGGAAAAATGGAACTGTGGAAGCATTTAATAAAATTTTGTAGAATGCACTAACCAAGGTATGTAATTTAAACATGAATGATTGGGATCTTAGGATTCCAACAGTATTATGGGATTATAGGACTACATGCAAAAACATAGGTCAGACACTCTTTAGGTTGGTTTATGGGAAAGAAGTTGTGATGCCCATGGAATACATTTTCCCTAGCCTAATAATTGTAGCTTTTACAAATATGGCAAACCCCGACATAATGGAAGAAAGGATGTCGTAGTTACTTGCTCTAGAAAAAGACAAGTTTATAGTAGGGTTTCATCAACAAGTACAAAAAGCAAGAGAAAAGACTTAGCATGATAGGTACATTAAGCAAAAGAATTTTTAGGTAGGATACCTTCTTCTCCTCTATGACAGTAATTTTGTGAAATTTATAGGGAAATTCAAAACACACTAGTTAGGCTAATATGTTATTAAGTAGATTACGAATGGAGGCACAATTCAGTTGGTGAAGTTAAATGGAGAATTAATTCAGGGAAAAGTAAATGGAAGTAGGTTGAAATTGTATAGGGACAACCATGGCCCTATAACTTCACACTAAAGAATAAAGAAGTAAATTCTTAGCGTCACATGTAGTTTAAAGTGGGCATTGGACTATAAACTATGCTATAGAAAAAACTCCTCGCTAGACTCTTCTATTAAGAATAGATTAATCCCCAGTAGTACCATCATCCCTAGAATTTATGGTGTTCCAAAAATCCATAAATCTGGAGTTCCTCTCAGACCCATAGTGAACACCATAGGATCTCCCACCTACTGGTTAGCAAAATTCCTAGCAAGCAAACTAAGACCTCTATCAGGTAACTCTCCCTCCTACATCAAAGATTCCACCTCATTCATTGATTGGATCAAAAACCTTGAAATTAGCAACAATGATCTCCTAGTCAGCTTTGATGTAGTCTCTCTCTACACCAAGATTCCTGTAGATGAAGCCATAGAAGTTTTGAAGAATATAACAGACCATGAAACTGTAGATCTAGTAACAATTTGCCTTAAATCATCGTACTTCACTTTCAAAGGAAGAATCTATGAACAAACTCATGGAGTAGCCATGGGATCTCCTTTATCCCCTCTCATTGCCAATTTATACATGGAGCATTTTGAACAAAAAGCCCTTAAATCTTTCCCCTTCACCCCTGATGAATGGAAAAGATTTGTAGATGATATTTTTGCCAAATGGAGACATGGATTAGAAAAACTTAATGAATTCTTATCCCACTTAAATAGCCTCTCAGATCACATCAAATTCACTATTGAGATAGAGAAAAACAATCAGCTCCCCTTCCTAGATGTCCTCCTCACTAAAAAAGATGGCAAACTTAGCCACCAAGTCTACAGGAAACAAACTCACACTGACAGATACCTTCACTCAGATTCCCACCACCACCCAAAACAAAAAGTTGGCGTCATCAAAACCCTAGCTACCAGAGCCTCAAGGATCTCAGACCCTGAACATCTAGAAGAAGAGCTCAACCACCTCTACAAAGTTTTCATAAACAATGGCTATGATAAGAGCGTTATCCATAAAATTATCAAAAAATCCACAGCCAATAACCAAAAAAGGAAAACCCTAGAAAACCCTAGAATCTCCTTACCCTACATTAAAGGCATCACAGACAAAATATCCAGAATTCTCACTAAACACAACATTATGGTGGCCTTCACTCCCCCTAACACCATCAAAAACATGCTAAGCTCCGCCAAAGACAAAATAGACCCAAAAAATCTCAAAGGAGTTTACTCAGTCCCTTGTTCTTGTGGTAAAATATATATAGGGGAAACAGGAAGATCTTTCGGCATTAGGTTAAGAGAGCATATTAATGATATTTCAAAAAATAGATCAGAAAAATCTGGTCTAGCTGAGCATGCATGCTCATCCACACACTATATATGCATAGAAGAGGCAAAATTAATACATAAGGAAGACCACTACTTAAAAAGAAGGGTGAAGGAAGCTATAGAAATCGAAAAAACCTCTAATAACATGAATAAAGATGATGGCCTTAAGCTAAGTAACACATGGAAGCCCCTAATAAATAAAACAAACAATCCCTAATCAATCAATTTTACCCTTCTTTAAAAATTTAAAAAAAAATTAAAAATTAAAAAAAAAAAAAATTAAAAATTAAAAATAAACTTAACAAAACTATAATATAATAAATAAACAAACATTAACACATATCTACATTATATAATAATAATCAAATAAAGCATCATAATAATATTATTAGTTAACATGAATTAAATTATATTTATAGCAATCTAAACATAACTAACCTCAAATAGTCTTACCCAAAATCATAAGCACAGCATAATATCTAATACAATCATAACATCAATATAATTAATAACAAATAATAAATAACATTTTTCTTAACCAATTAATTAAATAAAAGAAATACATAAACTCATATACATATATTATAATAACTAATAGAATAATAACAAATATTAAATAACATTAAACCTTAAAACCAACTAAATAATATA
>APFE030271550.1:24306-96053 GCA_000404065.3 Pinus taeda | reverse complement strand
ATATGGCCTTGGAGAGTTAACTCTCCACTCGCTATTCCAGGCCCTAAAATCCTAAAACTGTTTGGTATTTAACTTAAAAGAAAAATTTCTAGTTGATTTTAATTAGCGCTTGATTTTAAGGGCTGTTCTTTAAGTCAAAGGATGATGGAAGTGAAGCTAGTGGTGTCTTTTTTGACGCAAAAAAGATTAATAAAACTTAACTATACGCGTATGCACTTTTTCATTGTTTTTTGATGAAAAGTAATCTTCTACAAGGTTCAGAAGGAAACTTCTAATGAAACAAACTTTTCTTTTCTTTTCATTCACACTTCACACTCAAAAGTTAACAAATCTATTTTATGCCAAAAGAGATGCAAATCTATCCTAATGCAAGATTGAAAACTACTCTAACAAGAAATGAAAGTTATTTTGTTTATCAAATTTTCTTTTTGCCACTTACAATATTTAGATGGAATCTAAAGGTACTACAATTCATCTAAATACTAAAAGAAAAACTCAAGATAACAAAAATACTTTCATTCAGCAAAAGGGAACTAAATGAAAAGCAAATTGAAGAAAGCAAAACTAAATTTTTTCAAAAATTTCACTTGGAAGTAGCAACAAAAGGGTCTTTTTGAAAATGCTCTCAACACAAACTGACACTTCACGATTGAAACAAGCAAGAAACACTTTTTGTAAGTTGCCACTCAACAAAGAATGAAAACTCAACAAAAAACAAATGTGCTCAAAAAGGCTTTTGACAATGGAAGGCAGCAAGGAAAGCTTTGGTAGCAAAGACCAAAAAGATCTAAAAGACGGTTTCAAGAAAGTATCAAAATGACAACTTTGATGAAACAAAGAAGTAATTGGTCATAAAAATCGATTTCGTTAAGCAAACAAAAAGTCACCAAGAAGCAAAGTTGAACACAAAGATTGATAACAATCTTTCTTCTCTGATTACTCAGGGCAGCCAAGCTTCCAATAAAGAAATCTTGCGTGTTTTTAGCAAAATGATGATGACTCTTGCAAACACAAAACAAGACCAAAACTCCTTATGATTAGAGAGAAATCGGAGTAAGGATGCTTGCTGTAAAACAAAGAACTGATACTGACAAAGATGACTGTTTAAAACTGACTGAAAGCACCAGACACACTCCAGAGACAAAAAGGTTTATAAATCCTGAAAGTTTCAGGTATACGCGACTGTATTTAGTGCAGACTGCTTGTATACGGGACTGTTTTTGAGGAAACCTGCGTATACACGGGTTCACTTCAGACAACAAGCGTTTATACGCTTCTGTACCTAACAAAACAGCGTGTATCTAATATTTCAGGAAAAATAAAAAAGGGACTCAAGAAACTGGTAAAATTCAGAAGTCAGAAACAGACCAGACAATAACAATAACCTAGCAAGCTACTGAGCCCTGATAGGCTTGACAAACACCCAACTAGGAACAACAAAAGTGTTGTTCCCCAGGGGAGTTGCCGGTTCTGTTGCGGGATTTTATCCCCTAAGGCTCTTGGGTGGAACCCTAGCAAACTGAAAGTTGTCTAAATCAAGAAACATGCACACACACAGCCATTATGCTAGGAAAAGCTATTTCTAATGTGAGAAGGACATACCTCAGGTCCTACGTTTGGGTAGTTCCTCAAGGGTGCAAACCCTTCTTCACATCCCTTCCGCTCCTTTGCCCTGCAAAAACAACAATTCCAAGGAATGCATCAGTATATGGACAAAGATTTACATAAAAATCATCTTTATGTTATGTAAGAAAGGAGTTAGTTATAAGCTTTTAGACATCCATTCATACATGAAACTCAAATATGAACATCATTAACATAAAGAAAGAAGCTTATCGGGAACAAGACGTGTTTCTTTATTAGACAAATAGAATAGTACAAAAAAGAGCAATATCACCTGAACCACTTCTGCAGGCTCAAAGCTCAGCCTCCTTCTGGATCCGTCCCGCCTCAAGCCTCTAGTAGGTCTCCTTCCAATACTCACTCCAAGATGTCATAACTAAGGGATGAACATCCAATCACAAGGAAACAAGGGTTTCCTGTACAAAATGGGGGAAGTTCAGAAGGAACAAGGGTCTTCAGACCTAATCAGGGGGAAATATCAGTATAATAACCTTTCTCTATATTCTCTCCTCCTTTTTGGCCTTCCCTTTGGTGTCTTTTTATACCAATTCCAAAGTAGTTTTTTAGTTAGGAATTGGTTTGGGACAGTTGAGGCCACGGGCACTAACAGGTGATCAGCAGGTAAAACCCGCGATCTCCGCCCGAAAATAAGGAGTTTTATAATTTTTTAAGTGTTTTAATACATATACGTGGGTTGGGTATATATGAACCCGCGTATACACGCGTTTAACTCAGGGAAATGTCGCGTACAGGGAATAAAACACTGTTTTTTAGATTTTGGACCAGGTCTCGAAGGAGGGGTTGCCCTAGGCCATGAGTGCAGCATCAAAAACCATAATAGTGAGATTTGGAGCTATAACAAGCTTGCACTTCTTTATTCTCCTTGAGTTTTATTATTTTCCTTTTCCTTTATCTTCTAATACTAATTCTTATAATTTTCTTTGGTAGTATTGTGTTTTGGTCCTTTCACTTCTTGAACATTGATAATCAGTTCTTTATCTTAAATTTTCTTGGCGCTTGATTCTCCTTCATAGTCCAAAATATCCTTGATGAAGGGAGATATTTAAACACTTATATTCTCATCTAATTTGTTATATGATTTAGTAAACATTATATTTAGGTTGAGCTATGTCAAATTCACTTCTAAATCATTTATAAGGGAGACTATCTCTTCCTATATATTTTCACATTGATTTCCCTTCTCTTACAATTGTTATAACAAGGTTCCTTCAATCTTGTTTACTTCATCCTACTCTAATTTCAAAACAATAAGTGATGAATTTTCAAATGTAAACTCTTCCCTAACATATTTAATTATTATTTTTTTTTTATTCTTATTCTCTTTCACAATCCTTTATAATTCTTCCATGGCACTAGCTAGTTCTCCCTCCATATCTCCCACAATTTCCTCTTCATCTAATTCATTAACATATTTCCTTTCATCTCAGGTTTCTATGGCCATGAGAAAGAAGTAATTCATACTTTCGTTTGTTTATTCTTCCTCAGAGCAATGTTCATATTCATCTTCCAAGGAATTGTTATCTTCATGGGTGTATTATTTCTTCTTCTTGAAGTGATTTTCCTTCTTTTAACCTATACTTATCCTTCTATTTACCCTAGTATTCATTATTTTATTTCTTATGTCAACATTTATATGCAGAATGACCTACGTTTCCCCAATTAGAGCATATGAAAGGTAACTTACCTTCGTATTTTGTAGATCCTTTATTTAGTCATTTGAAAAATGTAGTTGCTTCTTCACTGGATCCATAACTTGAGTCTTATTGATCATATTTTCACCTCTTATCCACTTTTGAGGGTTCTTCCTTTAATGTAGTTATACCCTTTGAGGTTATCATTTCATAAGCATTCAGTGTAATATGAAATTCATCCAATTTTAATGTGTTGAGATATTATATCTCCTTAATAGTTGATACTTTGGTATTGATACTAGTAGACAAATATCTCAATTCCTTTGATATTCAAAGCAATTATACATAGGTTCCTAATGTTACCTTATGGTGTTAACTATTTCATCCACCCAAAGAAAGAAATTTTCTATGTGCTCTTCTTCATTCAACCTTAATGATTCAAATTACATTATATAGACTTCGAGTTTTGATATATTTACTTCACTATCACCATCATAACAACATATTACCTTATCCCATATTTGTTTTGTAGTTTTTTATTTCATGACCTTAACCAACTCATACTCAATCGAAACACTTAGGATTTCATTCATTGTGTTCGAATTAAAAGTGAGTTCAAGCTTATAATATTTGTCAACCAATATATTTGGATTTTTACATCCATTTTGAATTGCATTATAGACATATACAAAAAGAGGCATTAGGTAAATTATCATTCTTACCTTCCAAAATACATAATTCGTTGCAATGAATATAGGAGCCTTCTTATGGAAATTTCCATCCTAGTTAGCAATGCCTGAAATCTACCTTCCATCTGTTAGAATATACTGAAGGACGGGGGTTGAATCAATATTTTGTTAGTTTTGTCAACCATTTAGGCATTTTAAAAATTCATAAATATAATAGTGCACCAATAACAAAAATTTCTAACACTAGACATTAGCATGGAGCCTCATAATGGATAAAACCACAATTCCTTTTTTATTGTGATATAAATGTAAGAAGAAAATCAAAATTACATCAAATTATGTAGAAACCAATATACAAGAGGATCCAACCGCATTTTATTTATAAGAAGCCACTTGGTAGAAATAAGAACTTCCTGATATTTACAGAAACTAAACTAAAGGAGCTTCCAAACCCATTGATCTAAAGTAACCTACTTTCACAGTCTATCATATCCCCCTTTCATAAATATTCAAACTCAAATGTGGGGTTCATTTAATTAAGGTGGCACTAACACAAGAATTCATTCTAATATTACCTTATCTTTTCTCTATAATAACTTATCCTTCATTGGTTCCCTAATTCAATTAATGTTCCTCGTCATCTCCACTTCTCCGTAGAAAATATTCTCTGAGGTGTAGTTTGTTTTCCACAATTTATTTCACAACGCTTTAAATATGAAATTGTTGAAACACGGAAAGTATAGATATCTACTAGTCTATAGATATTAGGTCTCTATACTACTAGTGTAACCCCTTATTGTTATTAGTACAACCCCCTTATTATATTATTATTCCCATGTAGTCTGCATATTGTTGTTATTGTGCCCCATAGAAGCCCACTATTGTTATTATTGTGCCCTTACATTATTATTGTTATGATGGCTCTAATTATATTATGACCCCTTAGACTCCTATATATAGAAAGGAGGTCTTGTCATTTGAATCATAAAAGAATTTTTCATTTGTGTAATGTAAAGGAGGATTCCCCCTCGAAGAGGCTTATTTCTAAGGTGTTGATATATATTTTCTATCTTTTTGTGAGTTGGTTTCATAACATTTCGTATCAGAGCTTTGGATTCTAGGGTTTCCCTGCTCCAAAAAGGTCATCGTGGAATTTTCACTATAACTTTGTTTCTATGGCGTTTCAGAAGCCAAAAATGAAACCCATTTGAGACAGAATTGTTTTGAACTTCAAGACCAAATTTCAGAGCTTGTCTTGCTATATTTTCAGAGATATGATCTGAGGAAGTTAGGGTTTTTGCAGACTGGAAAATTAAATTCCAAAAAGGTGACCTAGGAAAAAGCATCATAACTTTGGTTCTATGCATCAGATTGAAATTTCATAAGAAGTTTCAGAAAGAGGACAACCTATAGTTTTTTATGTATTAGTTTCAGGTACTAAGGTTGAAACAGTGACATGTGGTATTTCGTACAAGTTCGCTCTACTAAACTAGTCTATAATCAGGTACCATGGGAGATTTGGCATAACTCTTTCTTGGAGAATCCAATTGTGATGAAACCTGCGAAGTTAGAAAGAGGACTCAATGGGCTATTACGAGCCAAAATTTCACAACCTAAATATCCAAAACTATAAAGTTATAGTCATTTCAAGATCGAGCTCCTAAAATCAAGAAAAAGAGAGATGAGGAAGTTGGATGGCAAGGATTCGGTAAATTGGATACTACAGATGGAGAATTATTTTGATCTACATGGTGTACCACTATTACAAAAAGTAGGTATTTCATCTTCATATTTAGAACCAGATCAATTTTTATGGTATAAAAGGCTTTGTTCTCGTAAAGCACTTGTTATGTGGTCAATTTTCATGAAGGAAATGATAGCACATTATCAGGATAGAAAGAGAAACACCTTTTTTAGCCAATTGATAAATCTAAACAAAAAGTGCTCACTGGTAGAGCACATTGAGGACTTTCAAAAATTGAATATGAGGGAAAATGATATTCCAAAGAAGCAGAGGATTGATGTCTCCAAAGGGACTTTAAAGGATAACATTCAACATGAGGTTCATCTTTGTGAACCTGACTCATTGGAGAAGGCATTCAATTTGGCAAGAAAAGTGGAAAGAAAAATTATGGCAACAAGGAAGTCTGCACCTCACAACCATAAAGATGGAAGTATTATTTCTCCTAGCCTTCCATAACCTACAAGGCTGACACCACAACATTTGGAATAAAAAAGAGCAAAAGGGCTTTGTTACAATTGTGATAACAAATACACTAAAGGTCATAAGTGTGTCAAGAAGCAATTATTTTACATAGATTATGAGGAAGAGGAAGAAAAGGATAAAGAAACATCAAAAGAAGAGGATATACACCAGAAACCAACCCCATAGAAAGAAGAAATGAATCTAACCATATCTTGTAAAGAATTGGAAAGAACTACCACTCCTCAAACTCTCAATATAGAAGGACATATCAGGAAGAAAAAGTTCGAGAAGTGAAAGATCACATCGAGAAAGAAGAAATGAATCCTATCATATCTTGCAATGCATTGGTCGGAATTACCACTCCTCAAACTATCAAGATAGAAGGACATATCAAGAAGAAAAATGTTCAAGAAGTGAAAGATCATATCGAGCATCAAGAAATGAATCTGACCATATCTTGTAATGCATTGGAAGAAATTACCACTCAAACTCTCAAGATAGAAGGACATATCAAGAAGAAAAGGGTTCAAGTAGTGAAATATCAAATCAAGCATCAATAACAAGTTCTCCAACTTTTAAAGAATAACACCACTTTGTTGCATAATCGAATGAAACAAAAGGCATATCAACATCATCGTGAAAGAAGTTTTGATGTACGCAATTGGGTATTTTTATGGCTACTTCTCAAGCAAGATATTGCTGAGAAGGAAACATTGGAAATACTACGTGCACTTAAGAAAGGGCGACCTTCACTAATGGGAAGAAACTTGAAGGTAAAACTGCATCATAATAGTCTGAAATACTCTTTAGAACAAATATTATCTTTAGAAGAAAAGAAAAATAGGTCACAAATATGTTGGGTTATGATTTTGAAATCATCTACAAAAAAGGGAAGAAAAATATTGCTGCAGATGCACTCTGAAGAAAGGATGATGATGTGGAAGTATTTTTTGTGCTATTTCTATTATCTAACTAGATTGGATAAACAAAACAAGGGATGAATGAAAGAAGGATGGAAAAGTGTTGCCACTCATTCAAAAGTTGCAGAAGGTCCCAGTTCAAACAATATTTCCAGAACTTGACGAGGAAGTAAAAATCATATTGGAACCTAGAGTAGTCATAGAAACAAGAACCCAACGGCTACGAAATCAATCAATTTCAGAGTATCTCATCAAGTGGAAGAACTTACTCACTGAGGATTCCACAAGTTAGGACAAGAATTTTATACAGAAGCATCAAGAACTACTCAAGCATTAAGGACAAAACTTTTTGAAGGAGAGGGGCATGTTAGGTCCCTATACGACTCGTGTAACCCCTTATTGCTATTAGTACAACCCCCTTATTATATTGTTCTGCCCATGTAGTCACCATATTGTTATTACTGTGCCCCATATAAGCCCAATATTGTTATTATTGCATGCTTACATTATTATTGTTATGTCAGCTTTGATTATATTATGACCCCTTAGACTCCTATATACATAAGGGAGGTCTCGTCATTTGAATCATAAAAGAATTGTTCCTTTGTGTAATGTAAAGGAGGTTGCCCCATCGAAGAGGCTTATTTCTAAGGCATTGATCTATATTTTCTATCTTTTTGTGAGCTGGTTTCATAAAAGATTTAGCATTTAACAAAAAATTAAAATCCAAGTATATTTTAGATATTTTTCTCCTTTCTTTTACTTATATTCTTGATATTTATCCTACTTATAATCGAATGGTTTGTATTTTTATGAATGAAAAGAACTATACAGCTTCAATTTGATATGGGGTCAACATGTCTTATGTCGTCTTGTTTTTATTTATAGGTTTTGGGATCATAATTTAATTCACTCGAACATGTTTAATTAAACTTAGCCTCCACAATAGACTTTTATCCTTTAACATAAATTTAGTGACTAAACTATTAATTTCCATCTCATAGCCCCTAATTTTAATGCTCTTTAGAGAATAAGACTATGGGATATAATTGAGGGCTTAAACGACAAGGTGGCTTAACCTTCCACCATTTTATATGACCAAAATTTAAAGATCCACCAACTTCAACCATTTACCTAGTGACTCAATCAAATCAATGGTGGAGACACTAGTTTGGGGCTTCCCTTCCTATCCAATATTTAACAATTGTAGGGGTCCACAATTTTCCATATATTCCATGTAAGTAACTACCAAATTGTCAAAGAACAGCAGGTGATCTCGTACTCTTATTATATCTAAGAATAAAGATGTCACATCACCCCTTGCATTTCCAAATTTTAATGAGCATGCAACTCAAATTTTTTTCATGTATGCCCACACAACATGGTGCCATCGAGGATAATCTAGTCCACATCTTACTTGAACTGATGTGCACAAGTGGCTTAAGGACAATGGCCCACCTGATGTTGACATGATTACCACATCAAAACATGTCACTTGACTTCCATGTATCACTCCTAAAAGGGAAAGTTGGCCTGTTGAAAAGGTAAAATGCACATTCCACATATCCTCACCTCAGTGTGCCACATCATTGTCCTACCACTTGTCTTTGTCTAATCGCTTTACGATGTCATCTACCTAGCTTAACCTTGGATTTGCAGATAAAGTGGAATTGTTTCCTATAGAACCATGACTAATAAGAACCATACCTGAACTCCATCACTTCAAAAAGGGTATCAAGCTAAGCTTCATATATCACTAGTAATCTCTCTGAGGGGGGTATTGAATAAATAACTTTTAATGTTATTTTACCCAAGTTGGATGTAGACCAAATTGCTTCAAAATAGGCTACTGGGCTACATGTACAATAGTTAGAAAATAAACTAGAATTCTAACACTCAATAAGAAACCAATAAACTGATGACACCATAATATTAGAACATTGCTTGTAGACACAATAGGCTCACCTTGAAAGTCACACCAATAGACATCAATGAAAACAACATGCAACATGCTGAAGAAGTCATCCTCATTTAATATTTGAAATAAGAAACCTCTATCAAAATTTTTTAAAGCTACTTTGTGTCCATCTAGGAAGACAACCAATTACTAAAAATGCCATGTTCTATGCTCAACATTGTGACATATTTTGGTGGATGGGGAGATGTAGTGTCTGTTGGATACATTGAAAATCCTAATGTGCATCTCTAGAGCTACAATGTTGAATCATCATGGTCATAAATGCTCTTATAATGGGGCAAAATGTCCTCTAGAGGTGCTAAAAAGGACCATGTCCATCCCTCAATGGATATACGATGTTATGATAATACCACATAAAATAAACCTCTCAATGTCAAGCGAGATCAATCTTCATTAAGGATGAAAAATCATCAAGTAATCATAGTAGACATTTTTAATTCTAAGGGAATAAGAGTCCTCCACATCAGGCTCATATTTAAATTTCCAAATAGATAAAAACATGTAAACATATTAGTTGACTTATGTTATTGTTGATGAAGTCAAAAACCCTTTTGGGTGTTTCTAGGCCCCAAGGGGAGTTATATTTCCTAGGTAATATAATCAATTCTAGGGATTTCATATGGTAATAATCCTCATAGATCGAGAAAGACCTCAATGTGGCTACTCTGCCAATGAGACTAGATAATGGTGTCCCAGCATTCATAGTGGACTATAATAAATAAGGACGAATCATGTTAGCATGAGTTACCCATTTTTTCTGCCTTCTTTCCAAGCTCCTTTGATGCACCATTTCCTTTAATGATTTTTCTTCTTTTGGGACATATTCTAGGAAGTGAGGCTTGATTTTATAATTTACCAATAACACTTTCATACGTATAATTTTATTTCCTAACAATTTGGGATTTTTAAGGGTTCCTTTATTTAGTTAAAGAATTAAATTCTTGATGAACTGGGTGATGGATAGTGAGATGAGTGGAGCTCATGAGAGGCTTTTTCCTACATGCTAAATAATGTCTCAACCATATTATTTATTTTACATTTTTTTCTATTGTGTTTTTAATATGTTTTTAACTTTCTTTTAGCTACATCAACCTCTAGGGCCATGCTTTTTACCACCGACTCAAGAATTTTGATGAGAGTAAATAATCCCAATGACCAATGACTAGAAACCCAAAGAATGGATATAGATTACTAGGATAGGTGGAAATTGGTATTCATGGGTTACTATGGATATGTTACATAAATCGGTGCTCCCCTAGTGGTTCCCTTCCTAAACCTTAAGGCCTTAGATGAGGTCCACTAGACTAGATTCAAAGAATATCTTTCCAAATGAACTGTACGAATAAGAATACAATCAAGATCTGTAAATAATTTGTTTTGTCTCATTGTCCACATCAAGATTCCCATAAAATTAAATGAGATCACATGATTGTGGGAATGGTTATAGTTCTTATAGAATAGTGACACACCTTCCACTAAGAAGAAACGATATATGGGAGAGAGATATGGCTGGAGCAATAGGTGGAGAGCTATCACGTAGTGTTATGTGTTAAACATATTGGGGCTACTAGTTGGTTAGATTTCAAATAAGGAGTCATAATGTGACACTAGATTTACAAAATATTATAAGTTGACATAAGTCAAAACCATGATGAAGATCATAATGTGGCATTTACTTTATTAAGATAGTTAAACATAATCAACAAATTCAACCACAGTGAACCATGTCCAACCATGTCCAACAACAATAAACAAACGAGAATCATAATCATTCTAAATGAAACAAACTCAGTAATAGTTATACATTGTTAAATATCATCAACCTTAGGAAAAATATGTTAACAATAGTAAAAGATCACTAATAAAAAAAAAATTTAACTATGGTCAACTATATTTAAATATGTTTGACCAAGGTCATAACCCGTAATTACAGTCAACTATAATGAACTATTATTAATCATAGTCAATAAAATATAACCACGAAAAGATGTGTTCATCCACAATCATCTATAATTGACTAAAGACAACCATATCCAAGCATGGAAAAATGTACTTGAACATGTTCAACCATTGGTAATTAAATTTTATCATATTCAACTAAATTCAACCATAATCAAACAAATTCCAACATAATCAACCATAGTAAAATATATTTAGCTAAAGTCTAATATAATCAAACATGGCTATGCCACAGACAACCATTATCAACAAATTTCAACCATGGTCAAGCATAGATGATCATAGCTAAACATGATCATGTATACTTAAGTATGGTCTAAAATACTCAAACATTATTAACCATAATTTAATGTGCTTGACAGTGGTCAACTTAGGTTAGCCAAGTCTGGAATTGATTAATACAACCTCCTTTAATTGAACATATTGAGTCATAGCCAAACATGGTCAAACATTTTGAACCATAATGAAGGATGCTTAACCATATTGAATTAATGAAACAATGGTCAACCATAATTATGCACGTAAAACCATGGTCAACTATATTTGAGTATGATCGACTGTAATTAACCACATTTAAAGATGCTCAAACATGGTCACTTGAAAGCTAAATATAGTCAATCATTGTCTACCATGATTAGGCATTGTCAATCATAATAAACCATGGCCAACCAAATCAACCATAAACAAATATGTTGAACGTAGGTTAAGCATGTATCCATGAAACATTGATAGATGTTGGAAATTCCTAGTTGTGGATAATAAGAACCAAACATAGTCTAATGTAGTCAAAGATGCTCAACCAAATTCAACCATCATTCACCATGGTTGTTTGAAATAAATATAATCAAATGTAATAACACTTAATCACCTACAACCAAGAAATGTCAACCACGGTGAACCATGTTAAACAATTATTTAACATAAACAACAATAATGAAACATATTAAAGCATTATAGATATTTTAATAATGATAATATTAATACTCGGATATTTAAATTTATTAATACTTCCCGTAGATTGTGTCCAGTAACTTAACCACATAATAAAAAGTATTTTCCATTTCTCATGACCTTTGAGATCTTGAAAAACGATTTGATTGCGTTTTTTATTTCTTCAAAAAGCTTTGGGTCATAAAATTCCATGGGCAGAGAAAGGAGTCTCACGCATATCAGTGTTGCTAAAAATTGCTCCTTAGAAGGGTTAAAGTGTTCTTTCCATAACCTAATGAACAGACCTGCACTTTTATAAAAGTAAGGGCGAGTTTTTGAACACGTTGGCCCTATATTCCAAAAGGATAAGAATGGTTGTAAATAATCTTTTAACCCGTAGTTTTAAATCAAATTTTCCTTTTCGATGCAACTTATTATAGATACATCTTAGCAGGTCCTTCTCTAAAGGCCATATGGTAGTAAACTTATAGATAACGGTGTGATCATTCATATAGTGTTTATATCATTCTATTTTATTGGGTCAATCTAGTGTAATGGGTTTATTGTTTCCTTAGGAAAGCACATACCTTTACATCAGGAATTCTACTGCGCTCCAAGAACTGTAGTATATCACGATTCTCCTCGACATGGAGCTCGAGATCCTCCATCTCCATTCACATGTGACTAGTTTTCCAATTTACAACTTTTTTCACATAGTGGCACCCCACATAGGCATTGATGAATGAAATCAGATCGGGTAGCAGTGATCGTATCCAAATTCGATATATTTAATTACTAGAATACATTAATTTCAAAATGCAGCTAAGGCTTATAGAAATTTTCAACTCCATAATGATATAAATCAAATTAATATTATTAATATACCAAAAAAATCGCATTAACTATAGAATATCAAGCATTTTTATTTAGATGATCGACTTAATACTTTTAATATAATTGATTATCTTCGCTGTTGTAATATCATTAATATGCAAAAATTCAAATCACATTAATAAGTGAACCTCAAGCATTTTTATTTAGATAATCGACTTAATACTTTTAATATAATTGTTTATCTTTGCTTTTTTACAACGTCAATACCATTTTTACTATGTTGATTGTAATATTTAGGCAACTAATTTTTTTTCTATATTAATATAAATATGTCGGGCCAGTTTATGCTCAAATATGAGAGATTCACATATGAGAACTTCGTAAATTAACAGGAACGTGTGGGGATGAGCTATTGAAAAAGATACATAATATCTCGTCTGGCCAAAACATGTTTCAATATGTTTTTTCATAGACATATTTTTTCAAGTGTCATAAACTTTTTATATTTATGAGTTTAATAGTTGGGCTTCTATTCATGTTATATTTTTTTTAGTAGTATTATAATTATGTTTTTGTAATTGTATTGAGAAAGTATGGAGAGATGATTATAAATAACTGTATGTATTTAAATATTCCTATAAAATAAATGATTAAATAGAAAAACATAATAATAAAAGTAATAGTAAAACCTAATCTCCATTAGAATTACAAAATAATATAATATAATAAAGAAGTAAAATATTAAATGGATTTCAATTCAAGTTCTTATAATTTATTTTTTTAATAAAATTTAAATTATTTAAAAAAAGAATCAAATAGTTCTATTACATTAATTTAATTAATTAGTATATAGTTAAAATATTGTGAATAAATAATGAAAATTAATAAAAATATAAATTTTGTAAATTTGATTAATAAAAGATATAATTAAAAAATTTTAAATAAAAATTCATATATATAATATAAATAATACATATATTAATATTCATTTCAACGTATATATTAAAAAAAGATTTATATTGAAATAATTTATTTAAAAAATTATTAATAAGTATACGGAATTTAATTTTACGATAAATTACTTTTTCTAAAATTATTTATTTATGTATATAATTTATGTTAGCATATCAACTCAAAAATAAATTTTATATATATATATATATATATAATATATATAATATATATATATAATATATATATAATTATAAGCAAAATGTCCCATCGGGAGCTATGCGATGATGGTGATCATTTGCGGAAATGGAGGAGCCAAGGCAAAGGAGATCTCTTGAAATGGATATTCTAGGCTAACGGACTATGGTGATGGAGGGTGTGCGAAGAGGGGAATAATCTGTGACGCTCTATCACAAGGCGATGAGAACCAGATCAAAGATGGATCTCAAAGAATCGAGAATGCATGGGTTTTGCTACTATCTTCCAATATGGGTTTGGTCGTTTATGGGGATACAGCTCTTGGCCAGTACATTGGATCACAAATCCAATATCCCACCTTTGTGTTGGAATGGCTAGAGCAATGTGGCATTCCTATTGTTTCGATTTTATGTAATTGATCTGAATCCTCTGATACTTGCGATATAAATTGGAATTCACCTTTGTCTAGCCTTTTTTGGATTTGGCTCAAATCTGCTTCAAAGAGCCCTAGATTTCCCTTCAGCTTCAGGCATGACAGGATCGATGCATCCATGAAAAAAATCATCTCAATCTCCCATCCAATCTCTAAGGACCCTCTGCTTATCGATGATCTGGGCTTTTCTTCTCAGATCTCAGGGGCGGAATGGTATACCGACTGAAAGATCCTCTGTATTGTGTCAAATATGTCTACACAGTGGCAGACATAAGTGGATCTGGAACTCCCCCGTCCCACCCCTCTCAAAAGTAAAAAACAAGGTTGATCTAGTATTTCTCACAAGCTACTAGAACTTGATCCATTCGATCCATCTTCAATCACAATAGATTACAGGTAAATATGGATACAACAGATATAGAATACAGCCACACAGATGCAGCTTCTAAAACATGCATCAGAAGCCTCGGTTGGCATCTATTCAAAAATTGTTTCTTTCGACCATTTGGATGAGGAAAAGAAGAACACATTCCAATTTTCTATAAAATCCTTGTCTGGTCAATCTTCATTACTCTGTGTTCAGGCTTTTGATAAGATAGTACAAATGAAACTAAACATCATGCACAAGCTGGCCTATCCATCACACTTGCAAAATTTGATTTGTGAAGGTAGATCCCTCAAGGACAATCACAACCTACATGAATATAATATTATGCCTGTAATCACCATTATCCCCAACCTGAGATTGACAAGGTATGTAGTGGGAGCAAGTAAATCAAAAGGAATATGAGGTGTAGTTGGATCTAGACTACCCAAAGGTACAAAACTAAATCAAGAACACTTAAACGCTAGAATTTCCTACAAAAACATTCTCCAAGGGAGATCTACAACTACAACAAATCCATAACTCACACATAATATGCCCAAACCATACATAGTGAAGTAAGAAAATTATGTTCCAAAACTGATCATAGATATACTAGAAAGAAATGAATATCATGCAATATATGAAGCTTAAGACATCGTCTACAAATTCAATAGTTTTTGGCCTAAACCAATGGATCTATTCCACTGGATCTTCACCAATTGGACAACAAACTGTGAGATACACCTCTACTCCAAAGGATTCTTCATTGTAACATTTGCATCATCTGAGGAATGATAAATTATACTACAAGAAGGTCCATGGTTCTCGCGATCGATAAGACTCTTCATCAATCAATGGCTCTAAGATTTTGACACTAATACCATGATCGTATAAAAAATGTTGGTCTAGGTTAGGCTACATAACCTCCCTCTTCATTTTTGGCATAATCTATTGTTACAAGGCATTGGGAATATTTTAGGATGATAAATAAAGACAAATATACAAAGAATGGAATAATGAATATATACTTTCGAACGATTATGTGTGGAGGTGGATCTGAGCCAAGGCTTGTTGGATCACATTCCATTGACACACAATGAGAAAAGTTGGAATCATCCCTTAGATTTCGAAAGTAGATCTTTCAAATACCACATTTGCTAACAAACTGGACACCTACAAAATACGTGTCTTGAAGCAAAAAAAGAGTCTTGAAGGAAGAATAAACTAGAAGAGAAACCCAAAGGATGGAAATATCCCCCAAATGAGTCAAAAGAGGAAGAGGATGAAGGTGGCACGGATCCCATGCCAAAAATGGAAGAAAAACACATACAAGAACAAGAAGGAAAGGAGGAACTTCTCATGAACCAACGAAATTATAGGTCACTGTGGTATAGAATATGACACTACCTATAGCAAAGGACACTGGAGGATACAAACGTCACCATGCATACGATAATTTAGATTCAAAGAAGGAAATATCAAGAATAGAAGTCAATCAACTAGGAATTGTCTCATCCATGCCATCTCACGGAGAATGGCGGAAGGTTGAAAAGAAGAAATGGAGGAAAGTTTAACTTTTGTAACCATCTTCTAGTTTATTATGATAGGAACTTATGATCACTGATTTTTTACTAGGTGATGGAATAGTTGTCAAGCATCTACAACATGTAATTTTTTTTCACTAATATAATTACAATTTTTTCCTTGGAAAAAATAAAGAAAAATGCCCCATGTATTTGTAATTATATGTATCAACATAATTTAAGTAAGATTAAAATTAAGAATATTTGTACATATAGAAATATGAATTTATATCAATATAAATAATATTACTAAGAATGAGTATAGATTTATGTTGTTGTGCAAAGTTTTAGTAAAAAGTTCTATATTCAAAAGGATATTTGCATACTGAGAAATTTAATAACTATTTTTTTCAAACAAATGGGTAAGTGAGTTTTATTAAAAAGAAAAAACTAGGATTTGGCCTAGAACTCTTACATTTCTTCAGAATTACAAATATTCCTTGTTGGATTGAGATTGAACACAAAGGCTCAAGACAATATCTCAAGCAATTACCCCATGATATAGAAATTTCATTATCGTCTAGTTAAAAATTCCAGAATACTCCAAAGATCCAAATGCATTTACGTTAATTTCATCTAATTTGGTTTATCAACCATAGGGTTTTACAATGCACTAATTGGAACACCTAATTGATTTGAAGTTGACTTCAATTTTTTTTATTTAATTCTACTTGTGCATCTCTCACTTCCTTCTTGGAGTATCTCCCCCATCATATTTTGTAACTTCTCCTTTCTTGCTTGCTTTCTTCATCGATGCAATAACTCTGTTTTCATGTCTAGTCAATACTTTCTTGATGACTAGCTCCAATCCTTTGGTTTTGTAGCCATGCTTCCTATTTTTTTCCCCTTAGTCCCTACGAAGTTGTCAACTTGATCTGAAATAGGAGAGATTTGATTGTTGACCTGAGCCATGGATAGGGTTTTCTCCTTTTCCCTTGAAGTCATTTCTTTTGCATAATCTTTTTCATTAATTATGTCCTTCTCTATTACTCGAGTTACTTATTGCTACGTTCAATCCTCCCTTCCCTTATTTTTTGTGTTGCTTCTGACCTGATTTCTTCTTGTTCCTTGCTATTTTCTTCTTGAGACTACAATAACTCAAAAAGGTTTTACAATGTCTAAGACAAATTTCTACCTTGTGCGGAATAGGATTTAGATTTTTGCATATTTATTTTGTTCCCACCCTTTTTTTGAGTTTTCGCTTACTCTTCTTCAGCTGATGTAGTAACTATCCCTTTAACATATTGTGACTTGTTGCAATCCCTTGCAAAATGGACATCTTCATGGAAGTTTTACATCTGAAAGGTAATTCCTAATAGTCAAGAATCTGGGAATGGGGCAATTCTCCTAGTGTGTGATTTATTTATGAGGAAAACCCTTTCTCCATATCTACTTCAACTTAGATTTTTGCACAAGCAAACTAGAATCCTTTGGGTTTAGACCTATCCAAATATTTCCCTAACCCATTTCTCATTACTCACAGCCGAGGGAGATTTACCCAAATAGAAATTGAATTATGGATATCCTCATACGGATCAAAGTTGATTTACAATTTCTTCAAATACTGACCTCTGGCCCCGAAAAAAGAAGGTCCATTTCAAAAAATTACATCTTTGTCTTCCTTAAATTCAAAGAGAATTGAAAAAAACCCACTCCGAGATGCATATTTTCCAATATTACATTTCATCAATGACTTCCAAGTTTTCACCAACCATAGTTCCATACATCTTGTGTACAACCACATTCTTATGAATTTCTCCACCAAATCCCAGTTCCATAAATCTTGTGTACATCCACATTCTTATGAATTTCCCCACCAAATCCCATTATGAATATGTCAAGGAATTTCTTCGAAACCCCATGGAAAAGGCTATTGGGAGAATAGAATTTTCCTTCTAATATTGGATGAACTTCATTAGATATGGGTTTATTGGAGAGTGAGACAGTGAGTTCCTCATAGGCCATAGTTTAACCCACATAAGGGGAACAATCTTCTCTAGGCAACCAATTCAAACTGAAGACCACACCTCCTTAAAATGAGGAAGAGCAAAAAATATATCCATATGACTTCCTCAATCTGGGAGCTTTATTCTTCATTTCCTAAGAAGAGATCCTAGCATTGTCATTTCCTCTTCAAATATGAGTACCAGGACTAACATTAAGCAACAAGGGCCACTATCACATTCACAGAATAGTCACATTAGTTAACTTGAAACGTTAGTGGAAAAATCGTCCATTGATGCCAGGTGGTGCTGAAAGTATCATAGATTTTTGGTTGGCGAGCATGGAGTTTCATCGGTAGCCAAGGTTGGAATTTGCAGAGCAAGTGATGGGCTATTTGGAAAAGATTCAGGCTCGGTGACAAGTTGAAAATGGGTGCTGCCAAAGGCTCTCTGTTAACAATCCTCAGATAAGGGGACCACAAATTTGGTGTCTGAGAGGGGTGTCTGAGTGGGAGCAGATTCCTATCTCTAACGAATTTTTTTTTTTTGCTTAGCCACTAGGCTAACAATGTCCTCTACCAAGTTTGACAAATTTCAATAAAGGAGTTTTTTCCATTTTTAGTCACTTGGTAGATGGTGACTCCCATCGTTGGTCCCTTTTCGAACAATGTACTCGGCTATGTTGGAATATGTTCAAAAATAGAATAATCAAGCCTAAAATCTACAGGTATGTATACACAACATTATTGTGCAATTATCCCTGGCTATAATCTAAAAATATTTTAAATTTGGAAAAATTATTCCATTTCTTGTTGGGTTTTCTTGTGGGTTTCTGGTCTTCGATACTATTACTTTAAATATCTACCAAATCTTGATATTTCAGGGGTCATTTGTACACATCTCCCTATCTTCCTAATATTTGGTGTCGTTAAATATAATGAACAACCTTATTCTTACTTCCCTCAACTTCCCACTATGGGAAATCTTACACATTTTCATTATTCTTTGTATCTCAGTATTCATACTTAAATGCATCATTAAGGTCCATTTCTTCCCCATCCCCAGTAGTCCAGATACACATTTGGTGTGATTCTAGTTGTCTCAATTCATCTTACTTTGAATGTCTACAAACTTCTGATTATAGTTCTCTCTTCCTCCGCTAGAAAAACTCCTTCATAATATCTCGAGCTTACAGCTCTATAAGCCTCAAATTTTGTTCTTGCTGGTGGGTTCTCCAGGGATGCTTATGTTGTTGTTGTTGCAACAACATATTACATCCTCAAGCATTTTAATTCTATCACAGTGTCTCGACTCTCTGTAAATCTTCCATTATCCTTCTTACCACCTTCGAGATTTCTCTGGTGACATCTGCCTGGATTCTGGCATTCTTGGAAAGTTCCCGACATTCGAATTTCTTGGAGTATGTTGGAACTCTCAATAAACTCTATTTTTTCAGAGGTGAACTTGTCCCTGCGGATCTCAGATCTTTCCCTTTTGAAAGTCTGTTGAAGCGCTGAAAATCAGGTCTACAATAAGGGGGATACCCACTCAGTCTAGACCTTGAAAGTAACTCCTTTTGCATTTGAGATAGTGGGTCCAACTGGGGATAATGGGACCAGTTTCCCAATTTGTTTGTGATGATGCTAAGAAATGATGTTTTCCTTTCTAAAATTTTTCTAAACAAAATGCTTTTAATCTAAATCTAATCTATCACATGCAATTTCATTCTAATGAATGTAAACATCTAATTCTAAAACTATCCTGGGATTAACTCTTCACTTATGCGATCTAGACTAGTTTCTAATAGAAACCGGTAATAAAGATCATTCAATTGCTACGAGAGAATAATTCATTAAAAGTGAATTGTTTAGTATAAGAAATTAGCCGAAACAATTGTGAGAAGCATATCAAATAATAAGTTATTAATATACTCAGCATAAATAGAATAGCTACCAACGTACAACAGTGCCAAATGATAACTTGAACATTCAAGCTTTCATATATAAACAACTGAACATGACATATTACTTGACACATAAGCAGAAATCATTAAGAGATAAAAATAACATTGATAATAAGTCCTACTCATGAGTTTCAACAATATAGATTTATTTTCTCATAATTCGATATCTATTAAGAGTGGATAAGTGAATGTTTTAAAGAAATGTTTTTGAAAAATTTCTGGACCCTTTTCTAAATGCATGAGAGGGGTTTAAATACTACTAACTAAAGACTAAAAATAGTTTATTACAAAAATATAGGAGGAGGTTTAAATGACCATCCTCATCTAAGGCAAAAATAAATCAAAATAAAACTAAAACTGTATCTGAAAATTAACTATGCATATGTTCTCTTAGATTGCAAGCATTCAGAATCGACTTGAGGAGTCTCGATTGGCTCACCTCCGATTTTAATTGTGATGCGAAAATAGAATTAGAAAGCACTGGCGCTATCTTCTCAACAGAATTTTTAAGGCATTTCAGAGTCATACACTGACTATGTGGTTTCATCAAGTGTTTCCAGTAAGTATCCCAATTTAACTTGGTTAACTTTCTGATTAACTCTGCTTTTCTTTAGCTTTCTGTCTCCAACCTATCTACAGTTGTTGTGCTTTCGGGAGAAATCCTGGAGTGGTTTCCAATATCAAGTTGGCTCTGTGCAGATTTTCATTGACACAATCAATGACATTACTTGTTGTTGTTGCTGCTTCTTCCACTACTTGTTCTGCCTTTCTTATCTGTGCAGCCCACTTGTTAAAGAACATTTCTTTGTGGGATTCATTGATCTTGAGAAACCCTACTTTCTTGCCTTCCTCTGGCTCCTGCCAATTCAAATAATCTGAAACTTTCTTATCAATTAAATCATAATCAAGTTGAAAATCCACGACTTGACTTGTGATTTTGTCACTCATCTCGCAGTGAGGGTTCCATTGCAATATTCTTTGGCAAAGTGTCTCCTGTTGTTGCAAGAGTTGATCATTTAAGGCAAGGGCTTCTGTGATAAATTCTATAACTTTGGGGTCATCTTGGTGCTTTTCTATTTTGGCTTGTAATTGTTACTATTTTTGGCCATACTTCTTTGATAACCCAGCTGCACCTGTTGAAAGTCCTGTTGTATTTTTTTCAATTTTTCTTTTGCTTCCCAGGTAGCACTGGTTTGCTGTAACTGTTGCTGCAAAAATAGGATTTTATCCTCTTTATCCTTAAGTAATAGCTGTACTTCGGATGCTTTATCAATAGTAGCATAAGCATAAGCTTGTGTGATCTAGGATAACTTAGTTAGGTTTTCTGTCGGATCAGTGGTAGGGTCTCGCCAAAGGACATCGAGTTGCTCTGCCTCAGGTGAGAGCATGTTGTCTAGTTTTTGTTTCTTTCTCTGTCTTCTAACCACTACTTTGTGCTGCGGACTATAAAACACATCTAGAGGAGGGATTTCCTTTATCTTCAGCATGTTTCCAGATGATGGAGCTATGGGAACGTGCTAAGTTTCTGGAGCATTGACCACTATTTCAATGACCGTTTTTGTCATTCTCTGTGATAGATTCCTTAGTGTCTTGATCTTTTGCTCCTCAGTGTTGATAAATTCATTAACTGTTTCCCACTCTTTCTCCAACTATGTTATTAATGGCTTTGCTACAGGGATGAGGGTAGCAGGAACTTCCACCAGTGTTCATGACAACACTTGTTGTTCTGGATTTTCTTTAGATTGGGCAGTATCCCTGACTGATTCTTCAATTTATTGTGGTCGCTCTCTGACCATCTAGACCATTCTATTGATTCTCTTCTAGACTTAGATTTAGACTTGTTTGGCCCCAATATTCCACTTATATTGATGCTAGGAGTGGGTTCCCTTATTGGTTTGGAGCGCAACTAGTCCGAGGGAAGATTCGCTAATCTTCGTTCTCTATAAAGTTTAAACTCTTGGAATTCTGCTGTGCCAAATTGGATTTGGACCATGTGTAAGATGTCTCTGAGTGTTCTCTTCTACTAGAAGATGTCGTCGAAGAGATCATCTTCCTCAGTGAACACCTTTATTTTAACAATCGTAGTAAAATTATTTATTACATCAAAGGGATCAGACTGTCTCCATGAGAATTTAAACAATCGTAGACTCAACATGTTGTCTACTTCTTTGAAAGCATAACCTAAATCAAACAATGCAAAATCCCCATATGCCACAGGGAATTGCTGCCAGATTGCCTTTTTCTTGTCTTTTAGTTCTTTGCTTATTCCTCCAACCCCGCAGGTTTGGTAAGCTATTTCACGGGCCATTAACTTGTCAAGAACATATAAGGGAAGTACATGAGGGGAAGAAATTCTTCTTAATCCTCTGATGTAAGTGAAACATTCTTCTTCGAACCATCTTCCGATTGGAAGAATATCAATTTCAGCCTCAGGAGAATATCTTGGGGCATCTTTATTATACAACATTTTGTGAATGGGTAGCATAACTCCATGGTGGATTCTATAAAAATATGGGGTAAACTTAGAATCCCATAGTTCCTTATGGTAGACTTGAATGGGCAAGGGATTCTGTATTGTCCATTTCCAACCCATGAGAGGAAATCTAGAAGCAGAAAAGATAGCATCCATGACATAAGCAGCTCAAAAGAACGGAGGATAGATCCTATGCAAGGGAGTCCTCTTAGACTGATAATTCCAAATAGCAGAGTCTAAGTTATTAGACAATATTTAAGCCTAGTCGATAATAGTGGCATTGGTAGCTACATCTAGTAGGGGTAGCCACTCGAATGAAAATTTATTGATATTAGGTTTTCCAAATAACCTACATAGCATTGCAGCAGCAGAACAATATGGAGAGGAGAGGGAACCAGTACTGTACATGCCATGCTTGTCTTTCATTAAAGACTCTTCCTTTGCTGACCAGCTTTTGGTGCCTTCCACCGAATCTTCATTTTCCTTAGCGAATTTCTCCATGAACTGTTTGTTATAGCTAGCCTAAAGCTCTAGTAAATGATACACGCGTCTTAAATTCTATGGGGTGAATGACCGAGTAACCTCCTAGTTCCGCGACTTGAATTACCTATCTGTTATATCAGTGTCGTCTACCACCCATTTAACCATATTTGTATAGGGAAGTACTTTATACCTTGCTGCTATAAGGTGCAGGAATGAGCACACAAGCTCTATGAGTGATGCTTCAGATGACCCGCGTGCATCTACAGTAACTGTAACTTCCATGACTCTCGCGTTTTCTTCCTCTAGCAAACTATACATGCCTTCCCAAGTGGATATGCCTACTTCTTTAGTACAAATGGTTTCTGTGAATAAGGGCATCATCTCTATTTTCTCAATAACTGAAGCTTTTCCCTTCTCTCCCATTACGTTCTACACACTGCTTTGTATATTGTTTTGTGTACCACTCTTGTAAGTTCAAAAATAGAGAACTAAGACATAATGAGAAAGATAATGAATGATGGTAAGTTATAAGGTGACAGGAAAGCTATTAATTTCAAAATCATATCAAATATATCACCCTATGTGAAATAACTTTTCGCTCAGATCTAAATCCTTTCTCATAAATAACCATCAATAAAGAACTAAGTTGACATTAATGACCATAACTTGGATATCAAATTATCAGAAATATTTCATTGAACGATGTGCCCTTTTGATCTACGATAAAGTAATTTTGTGATTTCCTTGAGCAATATCGCAAATCGTAATATCGCTAATCCTTTTTATTAACAATCATTTGTTTTATTATGCGACTGTGAGATGTGATTTGTGAGATGCTTTCTCGCACATCGCAAGATCGTGACATTTTATCTTAGGTGGTGCTACGATATATGAAATCTGTGAGATGCAATGTGTCTTTATGGCATGTGATCTCACATCATCGCATTTTCACAATTCTGAAAGTTTCTTTATATGATGTCCTCCTTTACCCTTTTGTGATGTGATGTTCATTATTAAGAGAATGATTTTATTTGAGACTTATAATAATACTTAAGATTTTGCATTTGTCGATGTTTTTCCTAAGTTTATGATAGTTTGTTTTATTCAAAGGGAATTATAAGTGCTATTTTTATTTTTTATTTTTTTAGAACGGTCCCCATTTATTTAGTGTTATTACTAATACTAAATAAAAAGGGGGGTTGTTGCTGGCCACAATGTCGTAACAATATTTTATTCTCCAATGTCAAATCCCATCTTAGTGACTTGATTTGGCACACAACTGGCGGCATCTGTTTGGGTTTTATAATTAATTTGTCTACCTTCTCAAGGTAATTTGACGCCCACCCCTTTACTATCCGAGGGAATTCCTAGACTTCCCATTATTTGGAAGCACCCTTATCTTCCCATAGTCAGACACATAGTACATTCTTGCAGTTTCATTCTCCACATAATTTTTCCTCATTCATTATGGGGATGTCAGACTCTGACCCCGCATATAAAGATGGCCTTATACAAGCAACTTTGGAAGCTGATCGATCATTTGGAATGACCACTCCCATCAATTTTGTTGATGGCTCAACATATGACACATCTGCTAAGCTGGCAAACTACGAGGCAACTAGAGGTTCAGAGGGGACCACCAACTATGCCACTTGGGATGGATCCCTTCCCTCAAAAGGGCTACCACTTGGACAACATGCACCTTCCCCTCCGCATGCATTCCCAAAATTGGGACAAAACCGTCGGCCTCGCCACCCTACACATGCCACCAAAATATCTGAACCTGCTCCAAGCTTGTCTTTTGGCTATGAAAACCTCTCCTGCAAAATCACCAGTCTGCAAGACCGTGCACTAGTTGGTAAATGGTATTTTTCTCAGATGGATGAATAGACTATACGAACTTGGTTAAAAACTAAATGGCATGCTCTCCTCGACTATATGCCAACAGTGCTCAGGCTACTTAATGGTTGGTATAGTCTTCTATTTTTATGCCACAAAGACCTAGAGTTTATCCGAACTCTCCATGGGTAAACGGATACAACTTCCTTGCCGTGTATTCCTAGTACTTTTGTTTTCACCCCTTAAGGGACACTCCTCAAAACAATTTAATCTGGGTCAAACTCCTAGGTCTTCCTATTGAATATTGGGCTCCCAAAACTCTACAAGATATCGGAGATGCGATTGGAAAATTTGTTTATGTGCATCCTAGCTACCTAGGAGCCCTGGACAAGAGAGTTGTTTTGATTATCATAGAAAAGAACTACAGTGGTGGATTTCCCGACCACATATCTATCAGCTAGAATGATTTGATGCTCACTCAATGTTTGGACTATTGTTGAGTCCCATTCCGTTGCATAATCTGCCACCAAACTGGTCATCTGTTGGCACAATGCCATCGCTGCTGGAGAGCCCACCCTACAGTACAAAATAAATCACACAATAGCTCTCCAAATCGGAACATCTTTCAGAGCTCTGGTGGTTCTTCTCTCAGCGGTTTGGAGACCCCTCCTCGTGGGAATACTCCCCCACTCCACTCAGGTACTCTGAATCCACACTCTTCTATATTATCATTAAAAACTCATTCAAAATCATCCCAAATTCCTTCCACATCCTTCCCTCCCTCGGACGACGTCGACCTACAAACTACCTCCATTTATTTTGTTTTTCCCTTCCACACCCCTGAGTTCCTTCCCCTCCAAAAAATACGCCTACTCAGCCTTCCATAATTGACCCTCTGACAACAAACCATATCTATCATACTCAAACAATATTATCGCCCCATACCACTCCCTCAAAATTGGCCACCATCATCCCAAATCCTACCTCCCGCTCCACTCCAATCACATCTCCCACAAATTCAGTGGATAGCAATGTGGAATTCCTTATATAGAAGAATTCTCTTGACCTCCGATCCCTCACCATTCATAAACCCATGAACCCCACCTCCCCTCCTATTAGCCCAACATTCGGGGGCAATATCGCTGCAAGAAAAAAAAAAGCTAAGGATAGTTGACACTTCCATGGAAATCTTCATCACTCGAAATCATCCTCTCGCATTGATATCCCCATTTCCGAATAAACATTGTCTAGGGCCCTTGGAGCACAACTTCCCAACAAGCGCCCCATATGAAGTTTATTCTTTCTCTTAATATGTGGGGGCTTGGGGTGGCTCCAAAATTTCTTGCCCTGAAGGAATTAATCTCGATCCACAATCCAATCATCATTCTCATTCAAGAAATTATGCATCCTGTTGTCCAATCGACTACTTATTTTCATCGAATGTTTCCAACATAGCACATGGCCACTATAGACATAGCTAGATTTTTTGGAGGTTTGATTGCCATCTCAGATCCAAACCGGGCTCGACTTTGGGATTTCTCTTGTTTTGCTAGCATAATCTTTCTAGTAACTTGTGAGGGTTCCTCGGTAACATACATATACTTAATATATATTCTCTGTGCCGAAATAGAAAGAAATTTTGGCATCATTTCGTGGACTCGGATCTAGTACCCCTGTAATCTCTCATCTTGGCTAGAGATTTAAACTGCACATTTGGGTAACATGAATCTTTGGGACAAAATTGTTGTGGCGATCCTATGGCCGACTCCCTTAAAGCCATCGTTCTAGATCACAATTTCGTTGACATTTTCCCTAACCACATTGCTCCCACATGGGACAATGGATGATCTGGGGACTCATATATAGCTAAAAGACTCAATAGCTTTCCCATCAATGATATGCTCATCAATAGACTCGGATTGGTATCATAAGAAATTATTAGTTGTTACATCTCAGATCACTGTCTGATCATTCTTCATTGGAGATAGCTAGAATTCAGATGGGGACTGCCCTTGAAATTCAATTGTGTCTGGATAGAAGACCCTTCCTATGCCAACCTTGTTAAAAATATTTGGACCTCCATTCCAAATTCCTCTACATCTTATACATGACTATTCCTTGACAAATTAAAAGCTCTCCGAAATGCAACAAAAAGGTGGGAACGATAGAAGAAAATACAACTCAGAAATGAGCTTAGAGAGATTGATATGGAGCTAGATACTATCAGTAGAACAATGACAAATCACTCTCAATCCAAATACTCAATCCAAAATTATGTCCCTTGAAAAAGGAAAAGCACAAGTTTTCCTTATTAAAGAAATGACCTGGAAGCTCAAAAGTCGAATCACATGGCTGAAGGAATGGGAGTAGAATACAAATTTTTTTCACAGGTATGCAAACTCCTGTCAACAAAAGAACTCCATCTAGGAGATTTATGATTCAGACGGTACTAAATTACAATCACAGGAGGCGATTAGCAGGATTGCCATTTCATACTTTGAATCACATTTTTCTTAAACACCTCCGGGAGAGCCTAAAGACTTATTATGGGGAGTTTCTCACTTTCCTCTGATGTTCAGGGAAGAGACAAACAACGATCTTATCCAGCCCACCACTTCTGAGGAAATCCATGTTGTCATCCCTTCTTTTCATAAAGACAAAATTCTAGGCTCTCATGGCTAGACTGTGGAAATCTTTACACACTTCTTTGATCTATTTAGGCCTGATTTGGTCAATCTAGTTGAAGAATCCTGCAACCTGGGCTCGGTCCACCATCTCTTAAATTCCTCATTTATAGCTCTTATCCCCAAAAAGAAATCCCCTCACACATTCTCTGACATCCACCCCATACCGCTCTGTAATGTTGTGTACAAAATAATATCCACCGACTATTACAAATCACCTGAAGCCAATTTTGTCTAATTACATCTCCCCCCAACAATATGGCTTTCTTAAAAACAGACAAATTCATGACGTTGTTGCCACAATGCAGGAATGCATACATTCCATTCAGTCGAAGAATCTTAATGCGGCTATAATGAAAGTAGATCTTACAAAAGCTTTCGACTGCCTGAATTGGGCTTACCTGACGCTGGTCCTTCATAAGATAGGTGTACAATCCTAGGCTATAAATTGGGTGATGGCCTGCGTTACCTCTGTCCAGTACATTTTTATCATTAATGGACTCCCGACCACCTTTTTTCGAGTAGACAAGGATCTTAGGCAGGGTTGTTCTCTATTAGCCGTGTTATTCAGTCTTGTTATGGATGGTCTGAGTCTCCACATATCTGAAGATGTGACAATGGGGCTCTTCTCTCCTCTCAAACTCGGCCGAAATATTCAGATCTCACATAGTTTCTTCATGGATGACGTCCCCATTCTTGGGCTTCTTAACAGGTTTGCTTGGTGTCATCTATTTCAAATTTTTCATCAATTTGGAATTGTATCGGGCCTCAAAATCAATCATTCCAAATTGTTTATTATGTATAATTTGGAAATAATATGATACAATCATTTATATTGCTAACTTATTTGAAATTGCTTCAAAATGCTTCTCATCTAGTCTAAAATATCTTGGCTTCCATTTGAAACCATGCAAGTATAGGAACTCGGATTGGAATTGGTTGTAGACAAATATTTTTTGAAAATATTAGCTTGGGAGAATAAATGTCTTTCTTTTCGTGGAGGATACACTCTCGTCCAAGCTGTTATAACACAAATTAGTGTGGACTAGGCACACTTGTATTATCTCCCAACTGCCATAATTAAAAAGCTGAATAGAATGAAAACTATCTTTATATGGTTCGGCATGAACAATCGACAAAAGTATCACTTAGGAAAGTTGTACCACATCTCCCTCTCTAAATCTATCGATGGATGGGGCATTCTCGACCTTCGACATTTTGGACATGCACTTCTCCTTAAATCCATTTGGGGGGGAATTTTTGGGATAGGAATCTGGAGTAACGTTATTAATAGTAAACTCCTAAACAATATCAACTTTAACGTCTGGATGAGAAGTGGATTTATAGGGAGAACTTCTGGCTCTACGACCTGGAGAAGTTTCCTCAAAATACAAAGTACTTTCTTAAATACACTGGTTTGGAACCTGGGCTTGGGACACCATATAATATTCAGTTGTGATCACATCAAAGGATTGTCCAACCATATCCTCATCCTGGATCAGTTCATTAAGACTCTACATTGCAGTGGCATCTTATTTTTGCATCAACTAATTTCTACATGGAAAAACAATAGACCGATCTAGAAAGAGGCTACTCAGATAAATCTTTTCAAAGTAGCTGCTATTGAGTGGAAGCTCGTTTGCTCACAATTAAATTTGGCGGGCCTTTACAGAATTAATCTTGAGGATTCTATTACATGGTTAGGCAAATTAAAGGAAAAAAACATTGGTGTCGCTGATACATACTACCAATTCAAACTGACCACCCAGGAAATGGGTGGTTCATAAAATTTGGAGTCCACTCCTTCCATTAAAATCACTATTTTCCTCTCACTGGTGTGGAAGAACAAAAAGTTGACCTCGGAAAACCTTCAAGCACGGAACTGGTCTGGCCCAGGTTTACATGTTCTGTGTGAAAATTATTTTGAGAACAACACACATCTTTTGAGAACTTGTAATCCAGTTGCCATTTTATGGCATCAATTAGAGTAGAAAGTAGGCGGCCTCAGGCTATACATATGTGACATTGAATCCTGGCTAACCTGGTGGAGCAACCAACCCTTCCCAAGAAGGCTTATTCCTGCAATCTTTATTTGATAAATTTGGAAATGGCTCAACAACATCATCTTCAACAACCACAGGGAGCTGGCATCAACAGTAGTGCTGGAGAGAATTGCTCGAAAAACAGATGAAGTGCTACAATCCAATCCAAAAGGCCACCTCGTACTGTACAAAACATGGAATTGATATTTCCATGAGGCTTCTTTGATTGGGCCTCAAGAAATCACAAATGTGGCTATGGTTTCATTATCAATCTTCAGCCATAACTATCACATCAAGTCTCTTGGGGGCCTGGTACTGACACAAACACTAAGGCGGAAGTGGTAGCCCTCTGGGGATTACTTTGGTTCTCAAAATTTCTAGACATCCCAAATTTACATGTTTTAGGTGACTCCAAGGTAGTCATTGACCATGTTGGCCAATATCCAAATACCTTCACTAAAAGGTTGGTTAAAGCAAATTAAACCTCAAGAATCCCACTATCCAGCGTATCAGCAAAACTTTAAATTCTGAGGCCGATTCACTATCAAAAAATCCTATGGACTTGGAGATTGATGGATTTCATATAACTATCAAATGGATGGAGACTTGGATCGATGCTGAAAACTTCCCAATCCCTTGTTAGTTATTTGATCAATTCTCACTAAAATTTTCCTAATTATCAAATGCATACATTTTAAGGGGTTGCTGGCAACACACTTTTTGTTTACAACTGATGCAATATCATGTTCAGTGTTTTGGTGCTTCTGCAATTTTCCCTAATAGGAGTATAGGCTTGGCCATTGGGCTTACAGTGCCCTCTACCGTGAATAACTACTCTAAGATTGGTAAAATATAGCTCTCTATTTCCTCCTGGTAGATGGTGTTTTAGATATTCCTCAAATACTCCTTTTTTATATTCTACTGGAGTTCTTGCAACCAGATTCAACACAATTCTCCTTGGATGATGCAAAAATATGCCTTTTTGATGCTACAAGCACCTACACATTCCCAAAACTTCATATCTGGTATACACTTCCAACAAAACAACAACACAGGTTTCAGGTCTATGACACAGTTATTTTGGGTGGAACAGAAAACAGAATAATCCTGTAATTATATACTGTCCTGAATATTTTAGCGACACAGTAGATATTTTTGTATTCAAGAACTCCACCAGATTTCCAATATTGTGAATTGGAGCATCTGATAAATATGATGATTTGTAATACAATTACCAATATAATATATATACCGTTTTTTTCTTCTGGAAAAAAATATTCATGACTTCCATAGGATGCCAATGTAATGGAACGAGGCTACGAAGACCACACATAGTTAGCGATTGACGAACATTTCATGAAATTTGAAAATTCTGAAAACCCCTCCCTTATTCATCGAAGCTGCAATAGAAACCTATAGTGCATCTATGCTTAAATATGCTAAACTATAGCTCCCTGAAAAGCCCTAGCCACCAGGAAACAGAGATCGTAGAGTTCTGGATATCTTTATCCATGGAAGTTATACAAATTTATTCCGTATTATTAATTGGTAGATAATATATTCACGATAAAATTTGTATATCTTTTTAGTTTACTAAGGTTAAAATAAAGATCAGGCTTGCTTATTTACCAATATTTTCTTTAAATATCCCATTTACTAAAATCCAAATAAATATATCGTTTTGGTATTGGTCTTCTTATTACCGAAGAGTATTATTGTTAAGGGTGAACGTGTGAGAATAATGCAGAAATAGAATTAGTTATGAGCAGTTGAACAGAATTAGTTGTGAGCAGTTGAACAGAATTAGTTATGAGTGGCTAGGAATTGGTTGCATGAGTTTCCTATATAAGTGTGATGTTATTGAGCAAATAATTAAGGAAGTTGTGTGTGAGCTTTGTCTCACTTTTGCTGGTGTTCTGCCTGTGTATTTGTTTAATTCTCTGTTTTAATTTGGTATCAACTTTTGCACCAGTAGCTAAGTTGAATACAATTACATTACTGATTGCCTTAGCCACAAAACATAATTGGAATATACATCAATTGGATGTCAAATCTGCTTTTCTAAATGGTGATTTAAAGGAAGAAGTTTATTTGGTTCAACCTGAAGGGTTTGTCAAACAGGGACAGGAGCATCTGGTTTGCAGGTTAAGAAAGGTATTATATGGTTTGAAACAGGCACCAAGATCATGGTATGTAAAGATTGATACCTTCTTTCTTCAGAATGGATTTGTGAAAAGAAAAAATGATCCTAACTTGTATGTTAAGAAAGATGAAAAAGTAAATGTTGCTTTAATATCTTTGTATGTGGATGATCTCATTATAACAGGCAGTGCTCACAAGTTAATTGAAGAAATTAATGTTCAGTTGTCACAGGATTTTGAAATGAAAGATTTGGGTGAAATGCATTACTGCTTAGGAATTGAGGTATGGAGAGAACCTGGTAAAAATTTGATCACTCAAAGCAAATATACAAAGGAGATTCTTAAAAAGTTCAATATGACAGATTGCAAAGCTATGTCAACTCCCTTAGAACAGAATGCAAAGTTGTACAAAGAAGATGGATCGAAAGAGGCAGATGGAGCATTATATCGTTAGTTAGTGGGAAGTTTGAACTATCTCACCACTACCAGACCAGACATTACATACTCAGTCAGCATCCTTAGTCAATTCATGGCTAAGCCTTCAGGAAATCACTGGAATGCTGCAAAGAAAGTTCTCCGATACTTAAAGGGAATAGTAAATCTTGGTATTATGTATACTGATGAATCTGATGTTGTACTGACAGGTTTCTCTGATTCAGATTGGGCAGGAAATCCAGATGACAGACGATCTACCTCTGGCTATGCATTTCATATTGGATCAGGGGTTGTAGCTTGGAGTAGTAAGAAACAACCAATTGTTTCTTTATCATCAACAGAATCAGAGTACAAAGCTTTGACCAATGCCACCTGTGAAGCTATTTGGTTGCGGAGAATTCTTGCAGATCTTGAAGAAGCACAAAGTGGTGCAACATGTATCAATTGTGATAATCAGAGTACTATCAAATTAGCACATAATCCAGTTTACCATGCTAGTACAAAACACGTTGAGTTACAGTACCACTTTGTACATGAGAAAATTGAGTCAAATGAAATTGGATTGATATTTTGTAACACCAAGGATAATGTGGCTGATATATTTACTAAGCCCCTTGGTAAAATCAAATTTGAAGTTTTTAGAAGTCAGTTAGGTGTTGTAGAAAATCCATTTCTCCATTAAGGGAGGATGTGAGAATAATGCAGAAATAGAATTAGTTAGGAAGTGGTTGCCTGAATCAGTTAGGAATTGGTTGCCAGAATTAGTTAGGAATTGGTTGCCAGAATCAGTTATGAGTTTCCTATATAAGTGTCATGTATTGAGCAGATGAATTAATCAAGTTATGTGAGCTTTGTCTCACTTTTGCCTGTCTATCTGACTGTCTGTTTGTTGTAGTTTCATGTTTTATTTGTAAGTTCACTGTTTTCTACAAGTATGATATATATTTTTCTAATTATATGGTCAATAGGTAACTGTCAGTCTTAATCTATGGGAGACTTAGATCAATCTTGGTAACTGCTACTATAACACCAAGAGTATATCCAACTATATCGATATACTAAGATCCTATAGTTGTAGCAAAGCGAGACTCTGGTGTCGCTAAGGCAGAATAAGGAATCTGCTTCTCCAGTATCCAGCATAACAAATCAATGTATTCAATGAGATTTGAACTAACGTCTCTCATGCTTCTACTAAATATGATATTAAATTCAAAGTTAGTTAACCTTTAGATATTACGGTTTTAGATATTACGGTTTTGCTTCTACTAAGTATGATATTAAATTCAAAGTTACTTAAGCTTTAGATATTACGGTTTTAGATATTACGGTTTTCTATGGATGAACTGAGACATTTTTCTGTGGATTAAATTATGTAAGTTACACCCCCGCCTTTTCTTCACAAGTATTGTTGATTTTGCAATTTTCTACTGATTAAATAAAACGCTTTATTTTAGCCTAAATTCAGGAAGTCACATATCTGCCATCTCTTTACTAGCTCCATTATTTTGACTTAAATTCTGCAAGTCACAGATCTGCCATTTCGTAGTTGTTGATTTTGCAATTTTGATGATTTAAACACATTCGAAGACCTCCATTAATTCTTGGAGTCATGGAATTACATTGTATGGTAATGGAAAATTTTGATCATTTAAACACATTCGAAGACCTCCATTAATTCTTGGAGTCATGGAATTACATTGTATGGTAATGGAAACTTGAATGCGTGACCTACGGAAAACATAAATCACTTCACCTTGGGCAACATGGCTGGTGGTCATACCCTTCTTACATTTATTTGATTATAAAATTAAATAATATATTGAACATAATAATAATTTGTATGTAGAGAACAAAAAATTCATAAATTTTAATTTTTTACTTCGGAATATATATACGAGTTGGTAAACATCAATCGGTATTTAGTATCGAAAGAGTTTTTTTATCTAAAATGTTATGTTATTAGAGTTGCTGCATTTCGAACCTACACCGAAGTTTATTGTTAGGAATATCAGAGATGCAATTGTAAAATAAAATATTGAACGTTAGAGATACAAATAAATAATTAAAATAAGCAGTCTATTAATTGATTGATTATTTATTTATTTAATATATTATATATATAAATATGAGAAAAGTAATATTTATTTATAAACTTTTAAGATATTATAAAGATTCAATTATAATTATTTTGTATATAATATTAATAATAATAATAATCAGCGTTTTTAATGAAGACTATTTTGTTGATGAGAAGTCTTATTTTTTTAATGTTTTTAAGAAGAATGGTTATAATAGGTACCAAGGTATCGGAGTTTTTCTAAAAACTAGCTAGAGACCTAGGACTAAGAAAGAGTAGGTTGAGCTGGCCTTTAATGACCAACTTCCCTTTATCCAAGGGGCTACTCACAAGATTGTTAGGATCCTTAGGAAGCAAAAAGTGGTTTCCACCTTTAGACTATTGACAACCATCGATGGTTCTTTAAGATTCGTCAAAGACCTTGTGGATCCCAAAAACATGAAGGGTATTTATTTGATTCCATGTTCTTGTGGAACCCCCTACGTTGGACAGGTTGGTCATTCCATTTATCAGAGATTCCAAGAGCACGCAGTGGACCTTACAAACTGTAGGATTAGCTCCTCTACTTTAGCAGAATATGTTGAATTGAAGAAACACCATATATGTTTAGAGGATTCTAATGTCCTCAATATGGTTGATAATCTCCATCACCATAAATTAAGATAAGCCCTCAAAATTGAGAAGAGAAATAATATTCTTAAAAGAGACTATGGATGCAAAGTTTATTTTTCTCCCCTCCTTGGTTTCCTTCACCTATCCTTATTTTTCTATGGTATCCTTATATTTATATGTTTGTTCTGTTGATTCATTTTAGTTTATTTTATTTTAATTAATTTTTTCTTACTTTATTATCAATATTATTATTATTATTTATTTTATTTATTTATTTTTTATTATTATGTATACATATATATTTGAATGATTATAGGAAGCTAAGATACCATAAGGAGGTGATCAACCCTGCGCTCGATAACCAAAATTATCTCTCTTTGTTGACTAACACTAAGAAAAAGACGAACATAGCTAGGATAAGGACTAATTCACATGAGCTTCGAAGTGAAACCGAGCGGTGGTCTACATCCAAGGTTCCCTGGGACAATAGAATCTGTCAGATTTACGACACTTAAAAGGTGGATGATGGAAAACACTTCCTTTTAGACTACTTGACACTTACTCGCATCCACTCTCAATTTCCTAACATCTTCCACACTTTCAATCTTCTTGACTTATTAAGCCAACCCAACTAAAGCAATGTTGGAGCCCTTCTTTCACTTCTTTTTTATCATAGAAACAATATTTTGAAGAATCACAATTATATTCTTTTTATTTTCGTGAGGTCTGATAGACCGCATTGGTCTTAGTGGACATTAGTCACCATCATCATTATCATCATTATATTAAAGGTTATGAGTAAGTATTACTATTTATCGAAATCATATATGAATATTAGATAAATAAATAAAATTATAAATATATAAATATATAACTAAATAATAAATAAATAAATAACCAATTAATTAATTATTTAATTAATTAATTGCTTATTTTAATTATTTATTTGGATCCTAGGGCGTTCAAATTTACTTTTGACTGTTAAAAATTTATGGTTTCATCTCTGATATAAATAGGTGATCTTGCTCTCGAGCTTTGTCTTGATGATGAAAGATAGAAGCCTCCAATATGAAATTTTAATTTTAATTATTATTAATTATAAAAAAAATCAATACACAGACACACATATATATATATATATATATATATATATATATATATATATATATATATATATATATATATATATATATATATATATAACACATTCTTAACCATGAAATTTTAAACTTACTTTTATATTCTTATTCTGTAAATAGGTTGTGTCATTACATCATGGATGAATACCATTGCCTATCAATACCACATGACCAAAAAACCATAATTAACTTCATATGTCACTTGCTCATATGATATTTTTTAATGTAATCAATTTAATTGAAAGGGTAAAAAGGGCATAACTGCTTTGAAAGTAAGTCTCAACCTTTGTGTATTCTACTATGAATATTTTAGAATATTCTATGAAGGTTAAATCCCGACTATCCATCTAATAATTATTGGTAGCTGAATTAGAATTTTGGAAGCTTGATTATAAAATAGACATACCCATTTAAACATAAATTGACTGGTCAATTTTTTTTTTAAACATATGATTTCAATTTCTAATGGGAATATCTCTTTAAACATAAGTTTACTCTTCAAATTTATTTTGAAAACACATGATTTGTGATCCAAATGGATCCGAGAATGCTCTCTACGTCTTCATAAATTCTTTAAAAAGTCATGCCAAAGATCAAAATCTTTTAAAAATATTAAAGTTATCGCAAGAGGAACACCCTTAGCATGGTGGGGAAACACTATCGAGAGGCCCAAAACTCGTGAAAACAAATAAAATGGACCTATTGGAGGTGGAACAGTGAAATACACAGTAGCTGTCGAAAATGGCCAATCAATAGTCTAGATCCAATTGGCGGATCGTTATGGATGGTGGCTATCAGTGCTTATCAGCATAACCCACATAAGAGTTGCGATGATGATTGGTGGAGATCTCATGGACGACGCGATAGCGACTGGCGGGGTCAACAAGGACTGTCAATCAAGTGCGCAGATCAACGACCCACGTTGCAGCACCAAATCGCAGTCGAAAAATACAAAGGAGCGGGGGTTATATGCATATATGCGATCCGACAGACCAGACCCAATAATATTATAGGCCATATTGTATGGATCTTGAGATCCGATAAAAACCTTTTTTTAATTTATTGTCGCAGGTTCATTTGTTAAACGAAAAGCGAAGGGGAAGGCGTCAATGTGATAATCTAGACTCGAAAGGGTGCCTTAAGGTTATTCTATATAATTTCAAGTCCGGAGAAAAGTCATTTTAATGCATTTTCATAGTTATAATATATTTCTAAAGTGCAAAAGGACGAGCCCTTCTGATATGCGATAGAGACTTGTGAGTGGACCCAATAGAGGAATGAATCATATTTAAAGACTTTTAAAGTCCGATATATTGAGTTTTGGTGGAATTTTTCTGTGAAAATATATTTTCACTGTGTATTAACAGAGTGTGGTTGTTTCAAGAGTTTCATAGGCTCGGGGCACTTTTCCGCTACAGAATGGGCGGCCACCACCTGTCTATGTGTGAAACAATGATTGCATGACACTGGCAGAGGGATTCGAAGCGGATAGAGGCTAGGGAGACCAGGAGGTAGGAACATGAAACGAACACGCAACGCATTTTTGGCTATAAAGCCACAGACAGAGAGCGCAGTAGGAAGAGGAAGTATTGTAGGAAAATGCCAAGACGGAGTTAACATAAAGACAGAGAGCATTGAGGGAGACTGTGTACTCATAGATAACTTGAGAGGTTCAAGTAAGCTCTTGTTATTGTATTCTATTGTGTACGAGGCTCAAATAGAGCTCACTACTGTAAAAAGAACTCTGCTTGAAGACATAATAGAGATGCCACCACTGAAGCTTGGACTAGGAGATGTAGCCTAGGAGTATTAGGTGAACTCCTCATTAAATTTGTTGTGTTATGTGTTGTCTATTCTGTTTTGTTTACTGCTTCATTGTCTTTGCATTTCACAATCTTATCGATCTATTACATTAAATGACATAGACTAATCTATGTACATAAGTCTGTAATACCTTATTATTGTCTTAGATCTCATTATCAGATCAAGTGGTATCAGAGCTTTAGGTTGCTAAGGTGAGACAATCTTGTGTTGAACTGTTTGTGAATGCTAATTGGGTCAAAGCTTAAATTAGGAGAAGGAGAATTTGTTGAAACTAACCTAGAAATTGGTAGAGTCTATCCTAAGAGGAAAATGACAGAAGAAATTCCCTTGGAATCAGACTCTCAATTCATGGATAGTTTCATGACCATGAGACCCATGGTAGAAGAAATGTATATAGAATTTAAGAAAGGTCGAAGAGAATATTCTTCAACATCCAAAGAAGACAAAGGAACATAAGAATCTCTTATAAATGGCCATTCTGAAGGCAAAGTGAAAGCAAAAGAGGATCCTTTATCCACACCTCCTGATAGCCCTGAAAATACAATGAAGAAGACATCTTTGATTAAATTAGATGTTAAATTTGATTTTCCAATATATGATGGAGAGTTAAATGGACAGAAGCTAGATAAGTGGATTAGATAAATTGATGTGTATTGCAAGGTGCAGAGTATTGATTCAGACAGGAGTAAAATTCAGCTGGCTAGCCTACGCCTTGGAGGAACTACCTTGATATGGTGGGAAGGCATGACACAAGCTGACTTGAAGAAGCATGGTAAAACTCTTTTTGTCTAGAGTGAATTCATTTCTGCAATTAAAAAACAATTGTATCCACTAGCTTATATGCAGCAAGCTATGATGAGTTCGCAAACTCTTCGCCAATTAAAAGGGAAAAGTGTACAAAGTTACACCCAAGAATTTAGAAAAGAGCTTTGATCCTAGGCATTTCTTTATACTCATCTGAAACATTACTAAGTATATAGGTGGTCTACATAGCTATTTGTGGCACACCATTCTCATGTTTAACCCTACTAGCATAGATGAGGTATTTGTTCAGGCTACCCATCTAGAGGCTAGAGGCAAGAATGTGAACCCAGAGATTGGGGGATCATCAAAACCCACCGCAAGCAAGAACAAGGAAAAGAGGAAGCATAAATGGAAAGAGAGGAAGGCAAATATTGTACAAAGGCCAAACCTTCATGCACTCACTGCAAGAAGGATGGACATGATGATGAACATTTTTGGTCTTTGCATCTGGAGCTGAAACCCAAGAAGTTCGATGGTAGGAAGAAGAAGACTGCTACTGCCATACAAAAAGATTTGGGATCAGACTCAGGTGATGAAACAACAATCACAGCCACAGGTATAAAAGGTAAAAATTCTGAAGCATCTACTAGTAATTCTGCACAAACTATTGATAGTGAAGAAAATGAGAGGAAAAGACATGAGCTTTTTCATATTAGAGTTATTTCCAAGCATTAAAAAATTGATACTTTGTTTGATAGTGGCTCACAAGTAAACTTAATTTCTGAAGTAATTGTAAAGAAGTTGGGATTACTAACCACACCTCACAAGAAGCCATATCCATTGGGTTGGGTATGTGATAATGCAAATCTACAAGTGATTAGACAATGTAAACTTAGTTTTTCTTTTGGGTCAACATTTGTAGATGAGGTTGAGTTAGATATCGTTCCCTTGCATATATGTGGAATTGTTTTAGGAAGTCCTTACTTTTATGATAGAAAATTCATTTTCTATAGAACTGAACATAAGTATCAACTCATTAAAGATGGAATCGAATATATTGTAAGAGCTCATAAAGTCAAGAATAATTATACTCTCTTAAACTCAGGGCAGATGAAAAGAATTGTAAATTCATGCAAGCAATTTTTACTAATGGTTGAAAAGCAAAAGAAACATGATAAAACCAATGTATGTGAAGGCTGTGATGCTAAACAGTAAGTGGATATAGAAAAATTTGTTTCAGAATATGATATCTTATTTTAAGAACCTAAAGCTATGCCACCCAAACGGGAAATTGTACATGATATTAGTTTGCAGCAAGATGCTCCATTGCCTAACATCAGAATGTATATGTTATTTTCTTTAGAGAATGCAAAAATCAAGAAGCAGGTACAAGATCTGCTCGAGAAAGGGTTCACAAGACCAAGCACATCGCCATGCAGATCCCCAATAGTGTTGGTGAGAAAGAAAGATGGTTCATAGAGGATGTGCATTGATTACCAAGCACTGAATAAAATAATGATCAAGAATCGTTATCCCCTTCCTGGCATTGATGATCTATTGGATTCGATGAAAGAGGCTATTTACTTTTCCAAGTTGGACCTACGTAGTGGTTACCATCAGGTCAGAGTAGTAGAGCAGATGCATGGAAGACTACTTTCAAAATAAAGCAAGGGTTGTATCAATGGCTAGTTATGCCTTTTGGCTTAACTTATGCTCCTGCCACTTTCATGAGGGTTATGAATGATGTACTTAGTCCTTTTATTGATGATTTTGTAATTGTATATCTAGATGAAATTCTTGTATTTAGTAAAACATGGGAAGAACATTTGAAGCATGTAAAGCAGATTGTAGATGTTTTGAGAAAAGAAAATCTTTATGTTAAATTATCAAATTGTTAATTTCACAAAACATCTTTGAATTATTTGGGTCATATTGTAGGGGGTGGTGAACTGAAGATAGATCCCTCTAAGGTTGCAGTCATTATAAACTGGCCTAAACCCAAGTATGCTACAGAAGCTAGAAGCTTCTTAGGCGCAACAGAATATTGGAGAAAGTATATTGCTAACTTTTCCTTAATTGCAACTCCTTGACATGATTTGAAAAGATTGAAGAAGGTGTTTTAGTGGGGAGGCAAACAGCAGAAAGCCTTCGAAACCTTGAAACAAAAAATTAATATAGCACCGGTACTAGCATTGCCAAATTTTCAACAACCATTTGAGATTGAAATTGATGCTAGTGATTATGCCATACAAGCAGTGTTGATTCAACATCGTAGACCCATATGCTACCATTCTGAGACTTTTAATTCTATAATAGTTAATTATCCTACATATGATAAAGAACTGTATGCATTAGTTCAGAGTGTGAAGAAGTGGAAACATTACTTAATGGGCAAATAAACAATAATACATATTGATCATCGGCCACTTCAGTACTTGCACTCACAAACTAAAATGCAACAGTCAAGAGGATGGGTTTCCTACAACAGTTTCATTTAGTCATTAAATATAAAAAGGGCATACACAATAGAGTTGTAGATATGTTGTCTAGACCAATTATAAATGCATCTACTATACTTAAGCATAACTCAGTAATGCATGAAAGCTATGTTGAACAATATGCTCAAGATATAAACTTTAAATATGTATATCTATATTTAAGTAATGGCAAAAAGGTAGAAGAATTGGATTACTATAGTAAGGACTGACTCTTGTATCATTTGGGAAAGCTATTGATTCCGCAAACAGCGAGAATTAACATAATTAGGGAGGCACATACTTCCCTGATATCAGGTCATTTTGGTGTAAGTAAAACAGTTGCACAATTGCAAAGATACTGCTATTGGCCAAAAATGAATGAAAAAGTTTCTAGATATGTAAGAGGGTGTACCATGTGTGCTGAAAGTAAGCCTAGCCATAGAAAAATAGGCTTGTACACTCCACTGCCAATTCCTTCTCATCCTTGGGAAAGTGTTTCCATGGACTTTGTTGGGGGATTTCCAAAATCTAGAAAGGGACATGACTATTTATATGTTATTGTGGACGGGTTCAGCAAAATGTGTATTTTAATACCTTTTAATAAGTAGATTACAACTGAACAGACAACAAAATTGTTCTTCCACATGTCTAGGTGCATTTTGAGTTACCCACTTCCATAGTATCTAATCAAGACTCCCAATTTGTTGGGAAGTTTTGCTTAAGTCTGTGGGAATTAATGGACACCAGACTGAAGAAAAGCACAACCTTTCATCAATAGATAGATGGCCAAACAGAGGTAGTCAAAATGACAGTGATCCAATTGCTTAGGGTTTATTGCAGCAAGCATCCCAAGCTTTGGGATGAACACTTATGTTATGTGCAACATGCTTACAACCATGTTAAACATTATTCCACATAGAGATCTCCTTTTGAGACCTATTTTGGTTTCATACCAAGGTCTCGCTTGGATTTTTCCTTTGAAAAAGACATAACAATTGCTGGACATAGTGATGTGGACAAAGCAACCAAATTCATTGAATAGATCCAAGAAATTCACCAGGCAGTGTAGGAACAACTGGAAAAGAGCCAAGCTAAATACAAGGAAAGGCATGATAAACATCGGGTGGAGCACAACTTTGAAGTTGGTGATCAAGTCTAGCTCTATATCAACAAGGACAGAAAGCAAGATGAAGGAAAGAAGCTGAATCCAATAAAGTATGGGCCTTTTAAGGTACTTGAGAAAATTGGTGAGAATGCTTTCCACCTTCATCTGCCAGCATACATGCACATCTATTTAGTAGTAAATGTTGAAAATTTAAGACTGTTTGAACCTTCTTTAATTGAAGATCCTAAAGAGCAAAGTCAATTGCCTTCCATTGATGATCTATTGCCTGAATACCTTAATGAGCTGCAGGAATATACAGTTCTAGACAGGAAGGTGAGGACAACGCGTAGAGGGGACATGGATTACCATAGAGTTTGACTCAAAGGTTCAAAACCCAGCAGTGCCAAATGGATAGAGATTGGGCAAGTGAGGTCGTTGTATCCTCACTTAAGCGATGCTTGAAAACCAACTTTTGGTGGTCCAAAAGGCCTTTTTAGTGGGAAGGCATGATCCAAATGGATCTAAGAGTGCTCCCTAAGTCCTTATAAATTCTTTAAAAATCATGCCAAAGATCAAAATGTTTTAAAAGGATCAAAATTATCGTAAGAGGAACACCCTTAGCATGGCGAGGAAACACTATCAGGAGGCCCAAAACTTGTGAAAACAGAGAAAATGGAGCTATTGAAGGCGGAACAATGAAATAAATAGTAGCCATCAGATCTAGCCAATCAATGGTCCAGATCCGATTAATGGATCACTATCGGTGCTTATCATCAGAAACCATATAAAAGTTGCGACGACGATTGGTGGAGATCTCCTGAGCAATTTGAGAGCGACTGGTGGGGTCAACGAGGACCATCGATCAAGCGCATAGATCAACTATCCACATTTCGGTGCCAAATCAGAGTCGGAAAATACAAAGGAGCAGGGGTTATATGCATATATGTGATCCAATGGACCGGACTCGATAATATTATAGGCCATATTGTATGGATCTTGAGATCCAATAAACGCCATTTTTTAATGTATTGTCGCAGTTTCGTTTGTTAAATGAAATGCAAAGGGGAAAGCGTCGATGTGATAAGTTGGACCTGAAAGGTTGCCTTAAGGCTATTCTATATAATTTCAAGTCCAGAGGAAAGCCATTTTAATGCAGTTTCATAGTTATAATATATTTCCAAAGTGCAAAGGGATGGGCCCTTCTGATATGCGATAGCGACTTGCGGGCAGACCTGATAGAGGAATGAATCATATTTAAGGGCTTTTAAAGTCTGATATATTGAGTTTTGGTGGCATTTCTCCGTGAAAATATATTTTCCCTATGTATTAACAGAGCGTGGCTGTTTCAGGAGTTTTAGAGGCCCGGGGCACTCTGGTGCTACAAAATGGGTGGGCACCATGCATTAAACAATGATTGCATGATGCTGGCAGAGAGATTCGAAGCGAACAGAGGCTAGGGAGACCGAGAGATAGGAACATGAAACAAATAGGCAATGTATTTTTGGCTATAAAGCCACAGACAAAGAGCACAGTAGGAAGAGGTAGTATTGCAGGAAAATGCCAAGATGGAGTTAGCACAGAGATAGAGAACATTGAGAGAGTCTGTGTACTCATAGAGAACTTGAGATGTTCAAGTAAGCTCTTGTTATTGTATTTTGTTGTGTGTGAGGCTCAAATACAGCTCATTATTGTAAAAATAACTCTGCTTGAAGACATAATAGAGAGGCCACCACTGAAGGCTAGACTAGGAGATGTAGCCTAGGAGTATTGGGTGAACTCATCATTAAATTTGTTATGTTATGTGTTGTCTATTATGTTTTGTTTATTGCTTCATTGTCTGTGCATTTCGTAATCTTATCGATCCATTGCAAAAAATGGCATAGACTAATCCATGCACATAAGTTTGTAATACCTTATTTTTGTCTTAAATCTCATTATCAGATCAATTTGAATTACTAAAAAATTTTAATAGAAAATTGTAATTTTATGTAATGAAATAATAATTACATTGGATGTAGTGAGTTTCTCTACATTTCATTATAGAAAAGAAAATTTCACAAACATATGAACATAATATTATAAAAAAAATAAAATAAGGAAATGGCTTTTATTTTAAATATTAGTATAGATCCATTTTATTTACTACGAGACCAAATCTCTTGATATGCAAACCTTTTTTAAGTGAAAAAATTGAAAAGAAGTCTTGCATGCCATGATATTGTAAAACACACGAAACTAGAAACTAAGTTAAATATATATTAATCAATTTCAAAGAATTATGTACATGTTGTACATATAAATACATATAGGAAATAGTTGAATTAGTTCCTGAGTCTTCTTGGACTCCAATAACTACCTAAGCTAAGCCCATCATTAACCCTGAGGATTAGTTTTCAACATTTCCCCCTTGATTCGAAGAGATGTACCAAAGTCCACGAAGGAGAGCTCAAAATACATAAATTTATCTCAGCCAAGAGCTGAATTTCTCTCAAGAAATGGTTTTTTATAATGACCACAAACCAATATGGAAGTACTCAAGGTATCAACCAAAACCAAATCTGGAACCTTCATAGCAGTTTTGGGAACAACCAAAAATGTGGTTTAAAGCGACCACAAACTCTAGAACTATCACAATAGTTCCTCAAAGAATTCCAAACATGGAAGTGCTCAATCAACTCAATCAACTCAAATTTGACTCAGACTCGCTTGACATATCAAACTTGAACCTATAGCAAACCATCAACAATTCCCCCCTTGTCAGATACAAGGTGAGAAGTATTCTTCATCATTGCAAGGCTGGTCATCACTCTTGAATATATTCTTTGGTATGACCTATAAATCTTCTTGGTTGTTTTTGTCCAAACCTAAGAAGAAATCCATCTGAAATTTAGCTACCCTCTTGCAGTAGTCTTATTTTTGGAACATCTATTTGTATGATGATTTCTCTTTCCACAATGCTCACATGGGTGAAGATTAAAACACTAATATTTCATATGTCCAACTCTATTACAATGTTGGAATCTATCAACTTGTTCTAGAACAACACCATCTAGAAGTCCAACACTTTAGAATTGTATAGGTTTAGCAAAATATCGAATGTGAAAAGATACATCCAGAATATCCTCGTTGTATGTAAAACCAATTTTGTGTTTATTCTTAGTAATCTCTTCCCATGGTCTTATAAATTTTTTGGTAATGACAAGCTTCACATCTGTATGAAAATGACTTTCCGCTACACCCAAATTTTCTCTTGAAATCACTTCATTACTCTGATCATTTATTGACTAATGATTGGGCCCAAACAAAATATTGTTCTAAACAATAACATGTTCACAATTCTTCTTTTGTAACTCATGTAATTCATCTCACTGAAACTGGGATTCTAGCTCCAAGAATTCAATTTTTCTTTTAGCATTTTGCAAACATCACTAGATTTCAGAGAACGTGTCCTAGCTAACTTGGACACTATTATGAACAATGGATGATATTAAACTATGTAATAACTGTAACAAATCATTGACTTTGGCCATTTTCTCCAACAATAAATTTTGAAAAAGAAAATGGGTGTTAGATACCGCTGAAATGCACCCAATATAAACAAATTTACGATGATTTAATTGGGTGTCTGGTTCAGTTGATCATGCACCCACTAAATACTTACAATGTAAGATCAACAATGTTCTTATAACAGTGAAACTATTGCAAAAATTATGTTCTCTTAACAACTTCAAAACATGTCTCCACAAATATTTGAACTAATGGCTTCATAATCTTGAATATACTAAATTTTATCTTCTAACCATAATCCCTCTTCTTTCCTTATTTAAATCAAATTAATATCACTCTAATTATACTAGAAAAACAATGTATTCTTCACATCTTTATTGCAATTAATGTGAAACCACTTCCAATTCAACACCACTACACTTTAATATCTAATCTAAAACATAATCTTCTCGAATCGATATGAAGAAAACTTATTTAACCATGAAAATTACTACACAAATTTATGACTTCCAAGATTTGCAAACTTCTGATGTGCTTCTCCAATTCGGATAAATGAACTTTTCTTGTAGGTTCCTTGTAGTTTCATTGGTTGGCATGAACATAAATCTGGCAAAGGCTAAATAGTAGACCCACTAAACATCATATTATTTCAACATGCCATCGAAACACACATATTCTTAAATATTCGAGAGCGGCACTCTGTATCCCCCAAAAACCACACACATACTGAATAAAAAATCAACCAACAAATGTGACAACACCCATTTAATCAAGAGAAATACATCAACCAATATGCCATTTCATCAAAACAAATACGTGGTTTGAAATCTACTTTAGTAATCACTCATTTCACTTGTAAATGCTTTTACTTTTCCTACTTTTCCTACTCAAATCCTTCTATTTGTTTTTATTTGCAGAGTCACTAAGTCCGTAGGAGACTTTAGTATAATTTCCAAAGTGTGAGGAAAACACTGACAAATATTTGGTCAACGGTCATGGCAACAACACTCAATCTGGGGCTGCACATTCTTGTTTTTTATGGCAACTTAATTCTTTCTTAATAATTTCTATGCAAGATGCAACAACTATTTTAAAAATTGCAAACTATGCACTCCTACTTGAATTTGTATAAAAATCCTCTTTTAAAACAATAGCAGCATCGAACAACTATAAAACAACAACCAACTACAGCAGATCACAAGCCTTGATGCGATACGTCAAAAGCAAGCATCTTCGCTCTACAATGTGTGACCTTTGCAACACGAGCAACATCAAAAATTGGTTTTAGAGATAACTTCACATCTAAAATATATGAAACCATGTAAATTATTGCTGCAACTTTTTCTAATGCCAGGAGCTTCTATACTTTTTACTATTTCAATGGGAGCTTTGGTTGTTTGGTTGTGGATCCCAAAATGAGAACAAAATCCAGCAACTTTACTATGCTCTTCCCATCAAACAATGTATTTCATTCCTATCTTTCACCTTACCAAAGTGAGTGGTATAATACCAATTGCAAGATTTGAGAATGCTCTGAAGCTGAATCTCTGAGGCGTCTCTACGGAACTGGAAAAGTGCTTATCAAACAATATTATGATGAAGTTATCATACATTATTATGACAAAGTGACAACGACAGAAATTATCAGTTGGAGGTGTATCTCCTTCTTGATCTCTCTCATTCCATCCTCAGGGAACCAATCCTTAAACCTTTCCCCAACTACAAATATGGATGGGTCACCATGGTCTACCACGTGCACTTTTGTCTCAACTAGACATAAATTCTCTCTGTCCACAAAAATAGTGGCTCATCTCAATCAATAAGTTGATGAACAACCCGCTTTGATACCATTGTAAAACACACGAAACTGGAAACTAAATCAAATGTATATTAGTGAATTTCAAAGAATTATGTATTTTTTGTACATATAAATACATATAGGATACAACTAAATTAGTTCACGAGTCTTCTTGGACTCCAATAACTACATAAACTAACCCTATCATTAACAATGAGGATTAGTTTTCCAAAATATATTTATTCCCTCTCAACCCTTATATCTATCTACACACACACACACACACACACACACACACACACACACACACACACACACACACTAAAAAATGACAAACAAACAAAAAAACCAAACTCCATTCAATAAAAACCAAATGGAAAGGGATTTTCACCTACTTTTTGTACTCACACCCTTTTTAAAATAAATTTCATTACAATACCATGGGTTTTAAATTCCATCAGTGCTAACAACTTTTATCCTAATTTGGTCTCACATCTAACAATTTCCTAGTTGAGACTAAATAAATACTTTAGTGGCTATTTTGAAATTGTTTCACTCTCCTCGATGTTAGCCCTTTCTTAAGATGTCTTTCATCACATTTGCATCTCTCAAACCAAGAAAAATATCTTTTGTAACCCTTAGTAGATAGTATTTAGTGTGTATTTTAACCAATAATAGAAACTTATCATCTAATATTGAACATCATTGTGTTTTGTCTTAGAATGATATGTTGGGTTATTTGCTAAATGAATGGTGCATTTACTATCACAATGAAACACATATCTGTCTTGTTTATTCTCATCTCTTCTAAGAATTTTTCCTTCCACAACATCTTTATATAAGCTTCAATGGAAACTATGTACTTTTCCTCTGTCGTGAAGAGGGTTACTACTTTTTTGTATTCTAGACATGGAATTCACTATTGCACCTACAGAACTATATAAATAACTATTGGTGTACTTTCTAGTATCCACATCTATAGTCATATTTTCATTTGTATAACCTTCAAGAACAACATTATTTGATTAAAACATAAACAATAATTACTAGTACCCTTGAGATACCTCAAAATCCACTTTACTACTTTCCAAGGTTGTTTGTCTAAATTTATAAGGAAATTACTCACTACTCCCACTCGATGTATAATATATAGATGAGTACTCATATTGTTTATAAGGGATTTTAGTACCAACCACTGAATCATAAGGGATTTTACTCATTTCCTCTTTCTTATCATTATAAGGGCACAAATCATGACTAAGTGTGAAGTGTGATGCTATAGGCATATTATTTGGTTTGGCATCCTTCATATTCTAACTTTCTAACACCTTCTCAATATACTTGTGTTGTGACAACCACAACGTTTCCTTCTTTTTATCACATATAATCATCATGCTCAATATTTGTTGTGATAGACCTAAATATTCCATTGCAAATGGATTGCTCTGTTGGGTTGTGTTATATTCTTTGCACGACTACCCTACATAGTGAACCGGGGGATTAGAGGGGGGCTGGAGCCCCCCCTTCATTGTGCCAATTGCACAGTGGTGGGGTCACAAGGGGGGCGACAACCCCCCCTGTCTGGGGGATTTGAGGGGGGCGGGTAGCCCCCCTCTACAGGGTCCGGGGCAACGCCCCCAGAAATTTTTTTTTGGACCCTATATTAGGTTGGGCGAAACAACATGTGGTTTTTGGTCCATGGTATTGGATGCTTCAGCATGTATAAATATGTATTGTAACATTGAAAGGAATATAATGAAAAAACAAGCTGGTAGTCCCGGTTTTGGGATCCAGGGGAAAATCTCTGTGCATATGTGTTTTTATGTGTTATGCTCTTGCATTCTTTATTTTTCTGTGATTTAGAATTCGTATGCAGGTACTTTCTGTATGGGGTTAAAACCTACAGTCAACCTCCAGACTCAGTCGCACCAATACAACAAGCCCTCTGCAAAGTCAGTGTCTGATTCCTAACCCAAAGCATCCATTGAGCCTTTGTTGTCACCAAATGGCACCTTACATACCCCTCTACCTAAATTCTAGGTTGCCCCTAAGATCCCCAAAGGTCAATTAACTCAAAATGTTGCTTCTTCTAAACTTGCTCATACCTATATCATAGTAGATGACTTGGCACAGTCCCCTGCTACCATGTCAACACTGTAAGTCCTCCAGATTTTCCCATCCCAATGGAAAGATCTACTCTCTGCTTTAGGCAATGTGGATCCTTCTGACAATCGTTTGATTATTTTGACGTTGACAAAGTGGAACATCCTCCCCCCTTCCTTCTTTAGTTTCATTTCAAATACCAAACTCCATAAAGAATGCCATGGTCCAGTAGTGTATCATAGACGAAGGCACCTGCACATGTGTGGTGACTGCTAGTGTTTAGAAGCAACTCAGATCCCCTGACTTGTCCCCATCCACTATCACTCTTCATGCTTGGGATGATCGTCCCTTGCAGCCCCTTAGTTTTTTTCGCAACTATGCCATTACTATTGTTGACAAGACTATCCTTATTGATATCGAAGTCATTTATGCCCCATTATATTATAACATCTTGTTGGATCGTAGTTACACCTATGCCATGTCCATTGTCACAATCGCTGTCTTTCCAAGATGTGATTTTCCCTTAATGGAAAGATCATCACTATCGATTAGTTGAATCATTATGACCCTTAGTCTTAGATATCTCCTCAGACCATTATCTCATCAATGACTAGCAATAAGACCACCACTTTCGTTACCGACGTGTCTCATGGAGTCTATAAAGATTCTACACTACTTGGGGCTTATTATGGTCCATTAACTATCCCTTCTGAGCCTAGATCGTCCAGTGTTTGCATGCTTTAGGCATCACGGGTTGTCCATAAGAATTTTGGTATGATTTCACAGTAGCCAGCTCCTATGCAACCTCCTACTCCTAAATCAACTTATCCTCCAGGTACAATTCCTCCTAGATCATTTCCTTCTACTGGTATCTCTCCTGCCCCTTTTCATCCCGAAACTATTCCCCCAGTTCTTAATCATCTGGGAGAATTTCCCCCAGGTCATTACCTGTATGGTCAGATACCTTTCTTATTCATGCCCCCTAGAATAATTTCTACCCTTGTTATGGCTACATTGAGTTTACCTTACATTACCTTGAGGATCCCAAACTAGTATATTAATCCTCCCGTAAACACTCCTCCTAAAACTCAAATCTTACAAAGCTTTGACCCTGGTTCAACATGTTGTTCCTGTTATCACTCCAGGAAGCTCTCCTAGGTTGTAGCTTGGAGATGCATGGTAACATATAAATCTTCAATATTGTTCTCTGAACTATTGGAATGGATGATGGTTTGGATCAAGTTAGATGACTGTTTCAACTCTGTTTTCACTCAAGACATGCATGAACACCCTCAGCTTTACAAGGATTTAGACCACTAATTCTCAATAGTTTATAGATTTAATGGATAGATGGAGAATACTGACTGTACCAGCAGATGCATACATAAACACATATGAATGGCTAGCTACAAGAAGTAAATGAAGCTTGCAAATCTAATTTATCAATGCAGAGATAAGATCACAGTTATCTGGAATTAGACACAGAAGAAAACATTAATAACCTATTCAAGTGCAAGCTTAGAACAAAAGAGAAAATGGGAATTGAACATGTAACAACAAAAGAATCTTATATTGTTGGAATGAAGATGAGAAACTAGAGGAGCATAGTATCCACAATCTCCAAAAGTTGAACCCCTCATCCTTCTAACTTTCAGCCAATTATAGGCTTTTTACAATGCTCCCGAGATCTCAAAGGCTTGAAGTGTCTTAATCTATCCTCTCTATTTTTTTAACGACTTGATGCCATGAATAGAAATGCATGAACTTGAAGGTTTCTTTTTCTAGCTATAACCAAATTCTGGTAATCTTGCCTTGTTGTCAGGTGGCTCGCTCGTGCCAGTGATGGTCCATGATAATTTATGTTGGTTTGGTTGTGTTGCACTATTGTTTTTCCCCTTACGACCATATATTCTGTTATTTCAGTTCACCTGTTGACTATTAAAAATATGAACAGAGCCAAACAGATCTATCGTGTCCGTTCCCAATCGTTGTCACCTGTTGCAAATGGCCCGTCCCTTTGTTTTTAAGAAATACATCAAAACATTGGAAATACATTAAAAATGGCTCATGAAGGACTTCAAATTTTATATATTTCCCTTCACGAACCCTTTTAGGTTCGATTCTTATCACATATCGCAAGTCGCTTCGGTCCTTCTCCAAGGTTCCCCTTTGTATTTTAGAAATACGTTAAAACTGCAAAATGCATTAAAAATGACATTTCTGCGAATCTCAAAATCTATGCAAAAATGCTTAGATAGCCATCGGGTCCAGCTAATCGCATCGTACATATACATGTATAAAGGCCCCGCTCCATAATATTTCCCTGATTGCGATCTGCCAATGCGATTGATCGCAATTGAATATCGCAATAACCCCAGGCCGTTTGGTGAGCGCTTTGTTGTGTTGGCCGATTGTGATTCTGCAATGCAACGTGGGCCGTCGATCTACACGCTTAATCGATGGTCCACATTGACTCTGCCAATCACTATCACAAGTTCCACATAGTCTACACTGATATCTGCCGATTGTGATCCACCAACTAGATCTGGACCGTTGATCAGCCAGATCTGACGGCTGCTGTGCATTCATTTCTCAAGCCTTCGCTGCTCTATTTTTTACTGCTTTCTAGTGTTTTTCTGCCTGTTTGAAGGTTTTTCTCTTGCAATTATTTTGTTCTTTTAAATGATTTTCATAGACACAGAGAGTTTTTTGGATCTATTTGGTACTGCACCTCAGGGGCTAACAATGGCTCCTTCTGGGGATGAAAGCCTCCCTGTGAGGTTTCAAGAACCACAGACTAATGCCTTTCCTGTAAAACCAAAATTAAATCTATCTCCTAGTGTTCCATTTGGCATGGAGTTTATTTTGTATAGAAAATAAAACTGAAAAACATATTTACAATATCAAGGCTTTAAAGCCTTAAATGAAATAAAGTTTAAAGAAAAGCCCATTGACTGGGTTACCAAAACCATCTTCTCCTTCCAGACTGTGTAGAATAAAGGTATTGTTCTGCTGAATTTGAGTGATGACAAATAGACCTATCCATAAGGAGTCAAACTTACCATGATTACCTTTCTTTTCCTTCAATGCATCCCATTTTAGAACTCAATCACCAACTTGGAAATTGTCCACTTTTGCCTTCTTGTCAAAGGTTTCTTTGATTTTCTTTTGATGAAGTTTTGAATTCTCAACCAACTGTTCTCTGATCTGTTGTAACTCAACTAGGTTATTCATTCTCCTTACCATGTCATTTGTTTCATCCTATTCTTCTTGAAAAAATTTGGCCACAGGGAGAATCGTCTGGATAGGAAAAACAACATCAGTGCCATAAACCATCTTAAATGGAGAATTTCCTATCGACTTCTTATTGGTAACTCTATCAGCCACATTGAAAACTTCAACTTGGAATCCCAGCTCTTTTTGTTGTCCTCCAACATTTTTTGATTATCCTTACAAGACTCTTGTTAAATGATTCTGCTAGGCCATTGCCTTGAGGATAATATGAGGTAGAATGCACCAATTGAATGCCCATTGATTCAGTCATGTCCACCAATTCCTTTCCCTTGAAACCTACTGCATTATCAGTGACTAGTTTGGTTGGGCACCCAAATCTAGTGAAAATCAAGAACTTTATGACAACTTGATGATTAGCATTCTTAGTGGGTATAGCATCAATCCACTTGGTGAAATTATCAGTGGCTACCAAGATCCATTTTTGCTGGCCACTGGAATGTGGGTTGATCTCACCTATAAAGTCCAAGCCCCATTGCTGGAAGGGACCATTGGCATGTACTAGCTTCAAGGACAAAGATTTTATCTGTTGTTTTCCTGCAAAGCTCTGACATTTGTCACAAGACCTAAAAAAATAACACACATCGGAGAATAGAGTAGGCCAATAATACCCAACTCTCAGGATCTTGTGGGCTGTAGTTTTCCAATAATGATGCCCTCCATAGATGCTAGAATAGAACTGTTGCATAACTTCCATAGATTTTCCTTTATCTAGGTATCACAAGAGGATTCCTGATGGGTCTCTCCAATGAAGCAGGTTTTTATAAATGCAAAATTTGGCTAATCTGAGCCTAATGGCCTGGGCTTGACTTGAGCTAAGCCCTGGAGGGACTTCTAGCTTCTGCAAAAAATGAACTATACTGGAATACCATTCACAGGTGGCTAGATTTTCATCCAAAGACTGATTCTACTCTTGCTCTTCTGCTGCTTCCTCTGTCTGCTCATCACCTAAATTTGAAACCATGCAATTGATGTCTAACAAACTGCAATTTTCTTCAGCCATAAGTTTAGCCGAGTCCTGGTATTTGACAAGCTTAGTGGGCTTCACCTCTATGTTAAACTCTATGAATTTTTCAATCCATTTAGCTCTCTTTCCATCAATATCTGGCTGAGTTGAGACATCTTTTACTGAGGCTGAAGGTACATATGCAACCACTTTGGAATGCAGAATATAAATTTTGAATTCCTATAAAGATTTTATGAGAGCATAAGATTGTTTTTCAATAAGGTCATACCTTAGTTCAACATCCGTTAGAGTTTTGCTGAAAAAGGCCACGGGGTGCTCTACATCTTCAACATTTTTCTGCAACAGAATTGCTACAAGTGTATCATAAAAGGAAAAAGATAAGATATAAAACTCCTTGGTGTAATCTGGGCTGATTAGAGTGGGAGCTTCCATGATAGCTTGTTTGGTGGCTTCAAAAGAGCTTCCTGCAACATCTGTCTATTTTATTTCTGATCCTTTCTTCAGCATGGAAGTGGTGTGCTTTACTAGTTCTGCAAAGTTTGGAATAAACCTCCCGACAAAGTTGATCTTACCCAGGAAAGATTGAATGTCCCATTTTGACCTTGGGATGGACAATGTTTTAATTGCTTGAACTCTTGCTGGATCAATCTTCACACCTTTAGCAAAAACAATATGTCCCAGCAGTTTGCCTTCTTCTAGAGCAAACCGTGACTTCTTTGGGTTGATAGAAGTTTCAAACTGTTTGCACTTTAAAAACAAATTCTTCAAATGCTATAAATGGTCCTTGTGAGTGTTGAAAAAGACTGTTATGTCATCAAGGTAAATAAGGACAAACTTGTCCTTCTCTCCCACAAAGGCTATATCCATGGCCCTCTGAAAGTAGCCCCAACATTCATCAGCCCGAAAGGCATGTTGGAGTACATGAAAGTGCCCCAAGGAGTAGTGAAGGCTATATTTTCCTGATCTTCTGGATGTACAACAATCTAATTGTAACCTGAAAATCCATTTAGGAAAGACATGACTCTAGCCCCTGAAACTTTTTGCAGCAAGTGTTCCATCCTAGGCAGGGGGTAGTTGTCTTTTTTAGAGCATATGTTCAGATTCCTAAAGTCAACACAAATCCTGATTTCTCCATTCTTCTTTCTTACTACCACAAGGTTAGCTATCCACTTTGAATACCTTAGGGAAAATATGATCTTGGCATCCAACAACTTCTTGATTTCTTTCTCAATCAAAGGCAATAAGAGAGGGCTGATAGGTCTTAATTTATGCTTAAAAGGGATGGTGTTCTTTACCAATGGAATCTTGTGTTGAATGATATTTGTGTCATAGGTTTTAATATCACTGTATTCCCAAGCAAAAATATCAGCAAATTGCTTCATCAAGGTGCAATATTCGGAACTATGGGCAGAAGACAAGTGAATGGACAGATTTATATGCTTTGGATGGGCTGGAATCCCCACATTATGTTTATGAACAACAGACTCATTTTCTTTTTTGGCATGCTTATAAGGTACATCATTATGATCAAACAACTTCTCTAGGGGCACCAATCCTTTGGGTATAGGGTTACTAGGCAGCTGAACAATGTTGTCCTGACCAATCTCATCCTTTAGCTTGGACTGGTTGCATTCTTCCATGGTTTCGTTTTTAGTCGATGTGCATTTTAGAAAATTCATCAATGAATTCTAAAAACCTATTAATTTCATCATAATCTTCAAAAACCTTCCAGTATTTGACATTGTCAGGCAGAGATGGTCTATATTTCACCTGAACTTCATAAGTCAACTTAGGAGGCAAAGGAGGAATAAACGTGCTAGCAGACACAACAAGGGAATCAACAAGTTGGTTCTTCATTCTCGGGTTGTAATAAATGATGAAAATATTAAAAGAGTCCTTGACCTTCCATACCTCATCTCTGTATGCTTTCAATATTGGATGCTTTGCTTGGAAATTTTTGTTGACCTGCTAAATGATAAGGTCTGCGTCTCCAAACACTTTCAAACCTTTGATGCCAATTTCTTTAGCAGTGTTTAAGCCCAATATCAAGGCTTCATACTCTACTATGTTATTTGTGACCTGAAAAGTTAATTTGAAAGATAAATGAATGCATTCCTGTGTGGGGGACACAAGGAGTACACCTGCCCCTACAGCTTCCTTAGAGCAAGCTCCATCAAAGAACATGTCCCAAATTTGTGGCCTTCTTCCTCTGTGATTTGGAAAACTGGTTTCTTAAGCTACGTGGAGGCCAACTGGGATTCTTCAATCTAAAGAATATGAGCTCCAAAATCAGTGTCGACAATATAGATGGGATGATTAGTGGGGTTTCTTTCATCACTGATGATATAATCCAACTGAGCTTCTCTATATAATCTCCTGCTATCACCTCCAAAATATGGGATAGTAGTGGAGGACAAATCATTTTATAATGTTCCGCCTAGTCTCTTGATCCAACCTCTGGAAAGCAACATGACAAACTTTGGGGGTACATTTTCTACCACAATATCCATCCTCATTCTCTTTATGGGCAGCTGAGACAAAGTGATGGCTAGGTCCTTGATTAATCCCAGACATTTCACTTTTCTAGAGTCAAAAGAAAACAAGTCATGATAAGGCTGGTAATGTCAAGACCCAATTCATCCATGACAGCCTTGGGAATTAGATTATGGCTGGCTCCTATGTCCAGAAGGTAGTTGTGAAGGATTTTGTCATGAACAGTTAGAGAGACATAGAATGATGGGGAGATGTCATCATAATTTTCAATCATTGGGTTGAGAACAACAACTGGTCTGTCATCTTTCAGATTTACATAGTCGGTGGAGGCTTGGATGGCATTAGGCTCAAGGGCCTCAAGGATAGACCTCTTGAAGGACTCATTCTTCACTAGTTCAATCAGGGGTATAGGTATTCTTAGCTTTTGAATTTCTGATTGAAAACTAAAAGGAGAAAGAGACTTGTCAAGGCCTCTTACCTTGTGAGCTGGAGCTTTGAGGATGATGGGATCATCTGCCAATCGCTTCTGCATATTAGCTTGCTATATTGCAGGGAGAACAACTCTCTGAATAGGAGTTTCCTTGGCATTATTCATCTTTGACCTCAGATTATATCTGTGTTGATCAATAGTTTGCAAAACAACTTCACCATCCCATTTTTGGTTGATCTGGTCATCGAATAATGAATTTTCATAGGCAATTGAGGTTAAAAAGGGGCACTGACTTTGTCTTCCAGACAATGGATCTCATCATCTTCTTCAAACTTCTCTTCTTCCATGACTACATTCTGGAAGGGGTCTTCACCCTTTGGTCTTCATTGGCATCTTTGCTTCTTTGCAAAATCTGCAACTGCTCATTAGCTCTTTTATATGGATTTGGATTTCTAGGAGCAAAGGTATTAGGAATTCTTCCTTTCCCAAGGTGTTGCTCAACCTTTAATTTGAATCTTTCAAAGGCTAATGAATCTATCATCTTGGTCATTTTATCTATCTTGGGATTTGAAGATGATGAGGATTCACCCATGTGTCTCCTTCTATCAACATTCCCCATGAGGTTCTCTGCAGCCATGATGTTTGATTCTACTTCCAAGGCTGCATCCTGCATATCAACCAAGGTAGCACACTGTCTCTCCCTCAATAGTAGACAAAAGTCAAAATCAAAAGAATTGGCATAGGTGAGTTTAGTAGAGGTAGTGGTGGGTTTTACTTTAGCTGGTATCTTGCTGTACATGCGGTTAAACCTCTTATTAAAATTAGACAACAACTCACCATTTTCCCTCTTTAAGTTCCCAAACTCAATGTGGTAGTAGAGTAGATCCTTCTTATCCCCCCAATGCTTTAGGAATGCATTATCTAAAGCCTCAATATTTGCTATAGACCCTGGGGTTAGTTCTCTGAACCATTTTCTAACCTCTTCATCTAGACTTAGGACAAAGACTCTCATCCATATGTCAGCTTCACTAATGTCCAGGTTATCAACATAGCTATAGAATGATTCAAGATGTTCCTTCGCTAAAGCACCTTCAGTCCTAGTGAACTTAGGCTTATACTTCTGATATTCTCTAGTAGGCATGGCATTCAAAGGAGTGGGAAGTACTAGAGGTCCATACCTAGCAGCTATGATTCTTTCCATTTTTGTAGGTGCTTGTGGACCTGCCATAGCTATGGTGGATATAAGTGTACTGGAAGTCTGAATGACATAGGGCTAAGGAGTGCTAATAGGACTAAAGGAGTATGATGGATAGGAGGAGATGTTTCCTTTGGGCTTGCAACAAAAGGAGAACCTAAAGAATAAGGAGCTCTATGTATTTTTGAGATTTTTTCTTCACTGCTAGTATTAGATGCTATACTCTCAACATGTATTTGTTCTATTACAGGATTTTCTTGAAGAGATATAGAATATTGTTTAGAGCTACCTGAACCTGGTGCTCCTTTCTGCAATGCCTTCCTTTCTTTGATGATTTTGTCAGGGTTAGATACTAGGTTAGCTTGTGGCTTTTGAGGATTTCTCCAAGTATGCCTCACAAATTGAACTAGAACTATCAAGTGGAGTTGCCAAGAGGTTCGTCCTCTAGTAGAGTCGCTAGATAGATGATTACAACCGAAAATGTGCCCAGACTATGTCTATCATCAAAGCTAGATCTATATCGTCTCCCAGGGAAGCTGAGCTTCAGTCTCCTCTCCCCAAAAATGACGCCAATTATGTTATCACTCCAGGAAGCTCTCCTAAATTGTAGCTCAGAGATGCCTGGTAACCTATAAATTTTCAATATTTCTCACTAAACTATTGGAATGGGTGATGGTTTGGATCAAGTCAGATGACTGTTTCAACTTTTTTTTCACTCAAGATATGCATGAACACCTTCAGCTTTACAAGGCTTTAGACCACTAATGCTCAATAGTTTATAGATTTAATGGATAGATGGAGAATACTGACTGTACCAGAAGATGCATACACAAACACATATGAATGGCTAGCTACAGGAAGTAAATGAAGCTTGCAAATCTAATTTATCAACATAGAGATAAGATGATAGTTGTCTGGAATTAGACACAGAACAAAACATGAATAACCTATTCAAGTGCAAGCTTAGAACATAAGAGAAAATGGGAATTGAACATGTAACAACGAAAGAAGCTTATATTGCTGGAATGAAGATGAGAAGCTAGAGGAGTAGAGTATCCACAGTCTCCAAAAGTCGAACCCTTCATCCTTCTAAATTTTAGCCATTTATAGGCTTTTTACAATGCTCCCTAGCTCTCAAAGGCTCGAGGTGTCTTAATCTATCCTCTCTATCTTTTTAACGAATTGATGCCATAAATAGACATGCATGAACTTGGAGGTTTCTTTTTCTAACAACAGTAACCAATTTCTGGTAATCTTGCATTTTCGTCAGGTGGCCCGCTCGTGCTAGTGATGCTCCATGATAATTTCTGCTGGTTTGGCTATGTTGCATTGTTTTTTCCCCTTATGGCTGTATATTCTGTTATTTCAGTTCACCCGTTGACTGTTAAAAATATGAAAAGAGCCAAACAGAGCTACCAAGTCCATTCCCAATCGTTGTTGCCTGTCACAAATGGGCTGTCCCTTTGTTTTTTAGAAATACATCAAAACATTGGAAATACATTAAAAATGGCTCATGATGGACTTCAAATTTTATATATTTCCCTTCATGAACCCTTTCGGGTCCATGTCTTATCGCATATCGCAAGTTGCTTCATTCTTGCTCCAAGGTTCCCCTTTGTATTTTAGAAATATGTTAAAACTACGAAAATGCATTAAAAATGACTTTTCTGCGGATCTCAAAATCTATGTAATAATGCTTATATAGCCATCGGGTCTGGCTAATCGCATCGCACATATACATGTATAAAGGCCCCGCTCCATAATGTTTCCCCGATTGCGGTCTGCCGATGTGATTGATCGCAATCGCATATCGCAATAACCCCGCGCTGTTTGGTGAGTGCTCTGTTTTGTTGGCCGATTGGGATTCTACGATGCAACATGGGCCATCGATATTCACACTTGATCGACGGTCCACGTTGACTCCACTGGTTTCCATCTCAAATTCCACATAGTCTGCGTTGATATCCGCCAATTGCGATCCACCGACTGGATTTGGATTGTTGATCGGCCAGATCTCACAGCTACTATGCATTCATTTCTCAAGCCTCCCTGCTCTGTTTTTTACTGCTTTCTAGTGTTTTTCGCCTCCCGATAGTGTTTTTTCGCCTGTTTGAAGGTTTTTCTCTTGCGATTATTTTGATCTTTTAAACAATTTTCAAAGAATCAGAGAGTGTTTTGGATATGGTTGGCACTGCACCTTAGGGGCTAATAGTTCCTACCCCTTCCTTTGCTTCAATTCCACAACAATCTCAACAAGAAGCCAATCCTATTGCGAAATAATTTCATTAGAGGGTGAAAGCCCCAAAAAATGGAACCAAAGATAAGGTGCCCCAAAGAATAGTAACTCCTCCTAAGTCTCCAAAGCCTACTCCTCCATGCACTTTGTAAGATGTTGTTGGGAATGTCACCAATAATTTTCTTGAGCTCCCTCATATTAAGAATGTGGTCTCTGATACCTTTTCATAATTTAACATTCCTGAGGTCCATGTCACGTTACCCGAGTCAGTTAAGAAGAACAGATCCTTGTGCATGAATCACCCTTATTCTTTGTGTGATAACTATGGCCATTGTTCCCATCACTCTCCCCATATTGAATATTTTGATGATACACATCATGTACTTTATGAGTTAGATTCTGGTCATAGTGATTACACTTCCTCTCTACTTGCGAGTTGTGTTCCCACTGTTATGCTAGAACATGAGGTTTCCTAACCCACCATTGTGATTCCCCCTACTTATGTTGAGATGACGGATAGTTTCGCCCCTATTCTCTATTTGTCATCATCCATGGGATCAATATATTAGTTCTCTCTTAGCATTTCCTATTGTGATTCTGTCAAGCCTTCTTTGATGAACACTTCGGTCTCAACATCGGTAGATGTTACATCTACTAGTCATCTATCTCCCCTTGTTGATGATGTGCATGTGAACCTTGTCTCTCATGAAGACGACTCAAGTATCTTCTCTTCATCATGTGGTATCTCTTCCTCCCATCCTCCCATATTTCATTCTAATGAAGACATCATGGAAGCCAAGACCACCCCGATTATCCTTGGTATGATATGCACCATTGTGCGCACTTCCTTCCACAACAAACCCATGATCAATATTTTGTGGAGTCCAAAGACTTCATCCATGGGGATGTCGACTAGTTCAAAAACACCATTCCCATGCCAGATGCTTTTGAACAAGGAAATATGGCTAACATATCTTCTACCATCAAAATTAACATTTCGAATAAAGAAGGGGTCGAAGAAAATATCACCTTGGGGGAACAATTCACATTGGAAGAAATTGATGCTTACACTAAGTTATCCATAGAATTATGTTATGTTTTTGCCTAGTCTTATTCCAAGATGCCCGAACTTGATCCCGCCATTGTTTAACATCACATCGACACTTGGCCTGATGTCATCCCTGTCTGCTAAAAGAAAATGCCTATCCATCCTTCTACGTGTGATGCTATCAAAGTTGAAATTGATAAGCTCAAGCAGGTTGGTTTCATTTACCCCGTTGAATATGCCACATGTGTGTCCAATCTCGTTTCCTTCCTAAAGAAGCAAGGCACCATTTGTGTCTGCACAGACTTTCGTGATTTGAAAAAATCTTTTCCTAAAGGCAAGTTTCTCACACCTTTCATAGACCAAATCATTGATGAGTGTGTGGGGCATGGGATTATTTCCTTTATGGATGGATTCTCTGGATATAACCAGATACGTATCTATCACGCTGATCAAATTAAAACCACATTCATGAGTTCGTGGGGAACTTTTTCTTATAGGGTAATGCCTTTCGGTTTAAATAATGTTGGGGCCACTTTTCGGTGTGCCATGTCATCCTATTTTCATGACTTGGCTCACATTATCCTTACGTATCTAGATGATCTCACCACTCGTTCCAAGCTTCGGTCTCAACACCTTCATGGTTTGTGTACCATATTCCTTCGATGTCGCAAGTATAACATTCACCTTAATCCCCTTAAGTGTGTCTTTTGTGTTCCTTCTGACTAACTATTGGCTTCATTGTGTCCAAATATGGCATCACTCTTGACCTTCTCAAAGTTCAAGCCATTCTCGAACTTTCTCCTCCTTGCACCCTTCACTAGTTACAAAGCCTCCAAGGCAAAGCCAACTTTCTTTGTCAGTTTGTTCTTGACTATGCCAACATTTTGCATGGGTTTCTTAGACTCCTTCGATCTACCATTCCATTTTCTTAGGATGACAATGCTGAACAAAATTTTGATGCCCTAAAACGTGCTCTCAATTCCACCCCCTTGATTAGCCCACCTAACTTTGAAAGGGACTTCATCTTGTATGTCTCAGCTTCCACCTATTTGGTTTTCGGGGTATTAATCTAAGAAGATGGTGTTGGAAATGAAAATTTTATCTATTATGTCAGTAAGAACCTTAACAATACCCCTGTTTCCTATTCCCATGAAGCAAAGTTGGCCCTGGATGTTGTGTTCTCTGTCCAAACACTTTATCATTATATCTTTACGTGTACCACCAAAGTTGTGACTAATTCCAACCCCATGGATTTCTTGTTGAGTGAACTGATCATTAATGGGAAGTATGCTCATTGGATCATTATCCTCCAAGAATTCAATATAGAATTTGTCACACCCAAGAGTAATAAAGGTTTACCACTTGATGAATTTATTTATTAATTTCCTACTAGAACGCCAGATCCACCGGTTACTAATGATCTTCTAGACGAATGTTCACTATAACATTATATTATCCTTGGTATGGTGATATCCTTACCTATTTGTAAACCCAAAAATTCACCCCCCATCTCACTTGTGATGATTGACTACGTATTCAACATCGAGCCCCTCACTATCTCATACTTGGTGACAATCTTTATTGTCGCGGTGTTGATATTGTCTTTCATCATTATATCACCCATATTGAAGTTGAGTAAGTACTCAATGTTTTTCATGGTGGTGCTTGTGGTGTTCATCTCTCTAGAATGGCCACTGTCCAAAAAATCATATGCACTAGATACTTTTGGCCTTCTCTCTTTAGCAATTACATTGAGCTAGTCAAAGACTATCCCAATTTCCAATTATACACCCATAAGGCTTGAGCTCCGCCTACTTCCCTCTATCTTGTCATTGTAACCAGTATTTTCGGTAAATGGGATATTTTCTTTATGGAGTGTGGAACCCCATCTGATAATAACCATAAGCATATTATCATGGTCATCGACTGTTTCACAAAATGGGTTGAATCCATGCCCACGTTCAGTAACACCGCAACTACTACAACCCTGTTCTTCTTTAATCATGTTTATCACTCAATTAGAGGTTTTGAACCAATTGGTTTATGACCATGGATGAAACTTTGAAGATGAGATATGGCGTGAGCTATCCTCACTTTTGGGCTTTGAACACCAATATTCATCATCTTATTACCCCCAAGACAATGGCCAAGTTCAAGTTGTCAGTAAAATTCTTAAAACTATGCTTCAGCGAATGGTGAATAAACACAAGACTAATTGGAACCTTATGCTCTTCCATATGTTGTGGGCCTATAGAACCTCTGTAAAAACTGCCACCAGGTTTACTCCCTTCCACCTTGTTTTTGGACAGGAGGTAGTCTTACCGATCGAAAGGGGCCATACCTTTTAGAGGGTCTAGAAGGCGAAATCCTTCCTAACCCTCGCAATGCACTCTACCTAAAGAAATTTTACCATAACATTTCCCATTGAAATGCATATCTTTTTTTTCTTTCTGCATTTAGGTAGCTTGCATTCCCCATCATCTCATTTGTTGTCTTCTTGCGTCTTTTAGATGGATCCATCATCCACACCACATATCGGTTATGTTGATGGTGCGAGTTGCTTCTCTAGGAATCTAGCCTCGACAAATTGAGCCATTTTCACCCCTTTTCATTTGTTAGTTCACTCCAACAACGTCTGCATTAGAATTTCCATCAATAACTAGGACGAATATGATGCAGTGATAGGTTTGTTAATCGATGTGCTTGATCATCGCATCCTTCAACTTCATGTTTGTCTTGATTCCTTACTACTTTTCATGAAATTAACAACGTTTATCATGTGAATAATCTTGACCTATTTAGAAAATATCTACGAGTTAAGCTTTTGGCACGTGAATTTGAATCCATTTCATTCAGTCAGATTCCTAGAGCACAAAATAACTATGTAGATACCATTCCAAATAACATTCTATATTGACATTTATCACATGCATATATAAGAATTCATCCATAACATAAACAAAGGGAAAATCACAACCGTCACAAAATATGCATAATCATATTATGTATCATCATATCCAACACATAGTTTTTGGAATCCATTACTCTAAATACATTCGACATGCCCATAGCATGTTACAATGAAAACAAAAAAAGGGTCCCACATGTCCCTATGCCTAATCACTATCATCTGGAGGAAAGGGTGCATATTATTCACAGTGCATATTTTTAGTGAAAAAGGGAAGGATGTTGAGGATGCTAAAGTATTGAAGTGGTATCTGATTTTGCAGTAGTTTCAAGATGTATTTCTAATGGAGATTTCTGAGTTGCTTCCTCATAGGAAAGTGGACTTCTCTATTAAGTTGATACTAGGAGAAACACCAACATCTAAGGCACCATATAGGATGAGAAATCCAAAGTTAGTGGAATTGAAGTTGTTGCTTAAGGAGATGCTTGATAAATGATACATTAGGCCATGTGTGTTTCCTTGAGGTGCACCAATGTTGTTTGTGAAGAAGAAGGACAATACTCTCAGGCTGTGTATTGATTACATGCAGTTGAACATGGTGATGATCAAGAACAAGTATCCTTTGCCGCTGATTGATGACTTGTTTGATCAATTGAAAGGAGAAAAATTGTTCTCAAAGATTGATTTAAGGTTAGGACATCATCAGGTACACATCAAAGAAGAGGACATCTACAAGACTGTATTTTGTACCAGTTATGAGCATTATGAGTTTGTAGAAGTTTAGTTTTGTCTTACTAATGCTCCAACTACTTTTATGTGTTTGATGAATAGTCTATTATGTCCTTATTTGGACAAGTTTTTGATAGTATTTGTTGATAACATATTGATATATTATAAGAATTAGGAATAGCATGTAGAACACCTAGCAACAATATTGATATTATTGAGAGAGTATCAGATGTATGCCAAGATTAGAAAGTGCAGTTTCTTTCAAACAAAATTTCATTACTTATGACATGTTGTTTCCAAGGAAGGTATAATAGGGGACCCGAAAAATATCAGAGTTATCATCGAGTGGGTAGCTCCTAGGAATGTGGATAATGTCAGATCATTCATGGGACTAGTAGGTTTTCAAACAAAATTTCATTACTTATGACATGTTGTTTCCAAGGAAGGTATAATAGGGGACCCGAAAAATATCAGAGTTATCATGGAGTGAGCAGCTCCTAGGAATGTGGATAACGTCAGATCATTCATGGGACTAGTAGTTTGTTAGGAAATTCTCACGGATTACCTATCCTATTACATATTTGAAACAAAAAGGGAAGAAATTTGAATTGATTGAGGAGTATGTAACTAGTTTTGAGTAGTTGAAGAATTTTCTTACAAATGCTCCAATCTTGAATATTGCAGATCATGACAAAGGGTTTATGGTTTGTACAGATGCTTGCAAGGGAGGACTTGGTGGAGTCTTGATGGATGAAGGAAAAGTGGTATGCTATGAATAAAGGAATATGAATGAGCATGAACAGAACAATGTGACACACGATTTTGAGTTAAAAGCCATCATTTATGCATTGAAGATGTGGATACATTACCTTCTTGGCAGGAAATTTATTCTGATGAGTGATCATAGGGGACTGATGTACTTGTTTGACCAAGGCTAATTTGAATGCTAGGATATCTAGATGGTTGGTTACTCTCAATGAGTTTGACTTCGATATCAGATACATTAAAGGTAAGGAGGACATGGTTGTAAATGCTCTCAGTAGAAGAGTGCATGTTAATCATATTGCAAAAATGAGTTCTTATGAGACATGTTTGAAGGAGAAGATATTATAGGTAGAACAACATGATGACAAGTATCAATAGTTGGGGCACATGTTAGCACTCCTCTGGATCTCCAAGGCCGACGAAGAGTCCAACTAAGGTAACCAAAAACCAACCTTTTGACTTGGTATCTAGCCCTACCAAGCCGGAGAGGTCTCTCTCCACAAAATCATAGGCAAGAGGGCTGAATGAATTAGGGTTTTATGCTAGTTATGATGTGTAGAAGGGTTTGATTATTTGAAATTTGGTTGTTGGATGAGGATTAGGTCAAAAAGACTAGGTCAAGGCCAATAAGGGTATAATTGCAGACATATGATGGAGCAAGGTACGTAGACACTCAAACACTTTAAGGTTCTTGAGTGAGATGGATCAGACTGGTGAGGTGCTATAAAGAGAAAGACAAACATGTATTCTTTCTAAACTAAAGTAAATGGACAAATCATGAAGATTTCCCCAAAATAGAGTATGTAAGATGTATTCTGCTCATCAGCTTGAAAATTAGCATATCATAGAAGTGAAATGAAACATGAGAGTACAAAAAATTCAAACATATCCAACATAAGAAGAAACTATGTCAAAATGCCATACCACAGGTATTCCATCAAAATAGTTGCAAATCATTCATTAAATTTCTGCCAAATACTTATTACACTAGTGTCTCTGATCAATACAACAAAATCCCACCAATGGAATGAGTCAAGAAGTGATAGATATAGCCATCAAACAACTTCTCCCATCCTCAAGGGTCGAATCCATGAGCTACGGAGTTGTCCCACCAAAATATGAACTGAAACCTAGAGTGTAGGGAGGTCAAACTGACTCATCCCTCACTTTTTGGAAACTGATTCATTACATCACAAAAAGAGTTTTGACCTAATGTATTTACCCTAGGTAACTTTAAAAGACATAATTACATTTGTTTTGACCAATTACATAAGTAAAACTTCATAAAGTTCCTTGATTAACTAAGAAAGTGTGAAAAAGTAGCAAAATATCAGTTTTTGGTACTATGCGCAATGCTAGTGGTCTATGCGCAACGTCTTTGGTCTGTGCGCAATGCCATCTTCCAGCTGAGTTTTGAAGGGGTTCTCAATGTCCAAATTGAGCTTAGGACAGCTCATTGGAAAGCGTGTCCCATCTAGTTTCCAGAAATGTACTTGGTCCAAAAAATGATAATATTTTACCCTCCAAAAAGTCAATCTCCCAAGACTGCTCTTGTGCGCAGCGCCAACCTCCAAAACAGGGCAGAAACATGATTTTTTTGGGTGTTTTTTTTTTCACTTTTTCACCTGCCAATTGGACCAAAAAAGCTTAGAAAATTTGTTTTCTTGCATTTATTGATCATTCTGAATCTGATGGTCGTCTCCTCTTAGCCAAAATATGCCTCAAACAAAAGCGCAGTGCCTAGGGCGCTGCGTGTTTGGCATTCCAGCTGTCACAAATTTGTCTAGGAATGTACAAAATTTCCAAAATTTGCAAAAAAGCTCAAAAATTTGCCAAAATGTGTTGAATGATGACTGACAGCATGGTTTAGGCATGGAATGAGGCCTTAACAAGTATATCAAGCCTCTGTTTCTCTTCTTGCATGGTTAGGGTTTTAATTTTGGCATTTTCCCTCTTAAGCTTTGACCTTGAAATTTTGTTCCTCATGGCATAATTCTTTTCCACATTTCTCTGAATGTCATTACCTTTGTTAGCCTTGTCCAAGAGCTTCTCCAAATTTTAGCTAATCATTCCTCCCTTATGTGGCCTTCTCTCTTCACTCTCATCTTCCACCATGAAATCTATGTTTCTCTTCTTCCATAGTGTCTTGGCTAGAAACCCTAGGGAGATGAATTGGGAGTGAAATATAGGTTAAGGGAGTGGAGAATGGGATGAAAAAAATTAGGGAGATGGGGGAAGGGTTTATCAAATCGAGGGAGGTGACATGGAGTAGAAATGTTGTGTGATTTGGGAACCTAGGGAATTGAGATACCTAGGTCTTAGGGTTTAGAGGATAAAGGGATCTAGGGAAAGGGAATGGTAGTGTAAGGGTAAGGATAGGGTTTTTAGATATGTAGGAAGGGTAGTCAAAGTCTTAGGAAGTATATTTGGTAGTTAAACTAGGTTTCTTAGCAAGGAAGACTCCAAAGTTTTATAGAAGATTCAAACAGGACTAAAATTTTCCTTTAGGAATGCTAAGAGGTGGCATTAGATGTTACTTACTTGCTAGGAGGTGGATAAACCCTTTGCTGAAGTTTTGGAACACCTACACAACGTTTGGAAGTTTGCAAGTGAAATCGGATAGGTGTGTTGCGCCTGTTACAGGTGCGCCCTCAAGATGTCTAGGTGCGCAACACTGACTTTAAGTCAAGTTTTTAGTGCCTTCCCGAAGTCCAAATTGAGCCCAAGATAGCTCATTGGAAATCCTATGTTGTCTAGTTTCTATAAATGTACTTGTTTGCAGAAAAGAATAAGATTTTTCCCTCCAAAAATTCAATCTTCTAAGACTACTCCTGTGCATAGCACCTAGTTGAAAAAGAGGGTAGAAATGTGATTTTTGAGGTGTTTTTGGCCATTTCTCCCTATCATATTGGCCAATTTTTGTGTGATAATAGTCAAATTTGCATGTTTACTACCTTCGTAATCTAATGGTGGTATTGGTTTTGCATTTGGAGGCCTATCAGATATGAATAGCGCCTAGGGTGCCGGACATAGGACAATCAAACTGTGCAAAACTATCAAGGTTTGCACAAAAACCCAAAAAATTCAAAAAATGCCCAGAAACTTGTCAAAATTGATACATGAACTGCTGATGAAGTATGTCAAGCATGGATAGAGGCCTTAGTAAGGATATCAAGTTTTCTCTTCTCCTCTTGTATATTTAGGGTTTCAAGCTTTGACTTTACTTTCTTGAGTTTTGACCTTGCTATTTGGTTTCTTCGGCGATAATACTTTGCCATCCTCCTTTATATGTCATTGTATTTATTTGATTTCTTTACGATATTCTCAAGATGGTTGTTAACTCTCTCAAACCAATGCTCCCTATTTCATTGTTCATTATGGAAAATTGCTCATTTAACTGTTTACAAAGATAGTGAAGAGATGTCATTTGATCATTATGAGACTTGCTGACATTATGCAATGGAAATGGTGTTTTATTGGACCTTGAAAACCCTAGGACCTAATGGTAACCTTGACTAACCAGAATTGATGGTGTCATGACTGATATGATGACATGATGACTTTGACGTCATGACTGATGTACATTCAGCAAGGTATGACAATGTGCCAAAAAGTAATGAAATTTAAGGGAGAGTGATGTTTTTTGACTAGGGCTACCATCGGTGAGTAAATTTTTGAATGATGACCTAGTGAAATGATTTTTTTTTTTGAGTGGGACCATAATATGATATGAAAAGAGGATTTTTTTTTTTTATCACTGATGGCAGGATGAAAATAATGACACTAAAAACACACATTACAACAATAGGGTGAAGGTGATAAGGATGAGGACTATCATCTCACGACAGATGGCTTGGTTAGATTCAGGAAAAAAATTTATGTGCTGGATAACAGTGAGCTCAAGAAGCTTATCTTGAGGGAGTTTCATGTTAAGTCATATTCAAGTCACCAGGGATATCATAAGACATTGAAAAAGATTAATAAATTCTATCATTGAACGAATTTGAAGAAAGAAGTAGTTGAGTTTGTTGCAAGATGTTTGGATTGTCAACAGGTAAAAGCAGAGTGTAAGCATCTAAGTGGTTTACTACAACCGATTTTGATTCCAGAGTGGAAATGGGGGGTCATTTCCATGAAATTCATTACGAGTTTACCGAGGACTTCAAAGAAACATTATTCCATCATGGTTGTGGTTGATAAGTTAAGTAAGGTAGTTCACTTCATTGTAGTTAAGTCTACAAATTCAGTTAGTGAGGTAGCTCAGATTTTCATCAGGGGGATAGTGAGATTGAATGGTGTTCTAAGAAGATCATACTAGGTAAAGATGTTAAGTTCACTTTAGGTTTTGGAATTTTTTTTTTGCAGGTTTTGGGACGGAGTTAGCTTTCAATACAAATTTTCATTCACAGACAGATGGACAAATAGAGAGCGTCTACATGATTCTTGAATACATTTTGAGGATGCATGTCATGCATCAACAACATAATTTGAAAGAGTATATTATATTGGTATATTTTGCGTATAATAAAGGGTATCATGAGTACTTGAAGATGAGTCCATTTAAGGTTCTTTATGGGTAGAGTTGTAATACTCCTATCAACTAGAGTGATCTAGTGAACATGGTGTTGATTGGACCAGATATGTTGGTAGAGACGGAACAAGAAATGGAGGTTATTAAAAGGAATTTAAAGGCACCACAGTATAGGTAGAAGAGTTATGCAGATCAACACAAGGTATTTACGGATTTTTAGGTTGGGGAGCATATGTACTTGCACATCAAGCCCAATAAGAGATCCTTGAGGATTGGTTCATCGATCAAGATAGCACCTCGATATTACGGGCCTTTTGATATCCTTGAGAGGATTGGAATAGTGGCCTACGAACTTCCACTGCCTCTAACAATGAAAGTCCATGATGTTTTCCAAGTTTCATTACTTAAGAGATATGTGCAAGATGTTGATCATGTAATTAAATATTCTATATTGCAGGTGGAACCAGATGGAGAATTCCATCTAGAACTACAATGCATATTGTAGCAAAAACAACTTATGCTCTGGAACTGAGCAATAAAGCAAGTTAAAGTGCAGTGAAAGCATTTTGGGTTCGATGAAGCTACATGGGAGATGGAAGATCAAAAGCAAACTTTGTATCCTTCATTATTTGTTGGGTCAAGCAAATGAGTTATGGAAAATGTATGTATATATGTATATGGGTTTAAATACTGCAATGAATTGTGTTATAAAGCTCAAATAAGTAGTATGATTGTCATGTTTTCCATGTTGGACATGGTTTTCATAATTGTTCATTGTAAATACTGCATCAAGTTGTGTTATAAAATTCCATAGGAAATATGTTTTGTTTTCAGTAGTTTTTTGGTCATAGGTGTCATAGAACACAAAGGAAGGTGTTCCCCTAAGGGGAGGGGTTTGTAACAACCCTGAGTTAAAATTTCATGTAATAAATATTAATAAATAAAAATAAGACTAAGGTCACGGGTTACATATTCCAACTAAATGTTGGGAAAAGTGTTGTACAGGTAAATCCCCTCTGCGGACAGAGGCGATCCCACTAGCCTAAATGGGGTCTAGCAACAATCAAACAACGCTAACACGCAGGTTCCTAATTGAAAAGTAAAGGCCAATGATGAGAGCCTACCTCGAATCCAATGCTAGTATTCGTAGGAGAGTCGTCGCTTCCGTTATTTCGCTTCAGCTGGTCACAATCCTCACGATCCTCATGAACAGACACCTGCACATGCAAAGAACAAGACAAATACAAGCATAAAATCAAAGAAATGCAACTATGTATCAGTCATAAAGGATACAACTCAAACATCATTATAAAGACACATGAGTGGAACCATAATGATAGTCGTCTATTATTATTGATAAACAAAAGAGAATACAACCAAGTTCTGACGTCAAATCCTCCTTTGGCTGGGTGATCAGCAACACATGCCTTGCAAAGCTTGTA